>JAOTRH010438608.1:0-33541 GCA_034768845.1 Heliamphora exappendiculata | reverse complement strand
ATATTAAATTCACACCACAACGCCCAACGGCCCTGGGAACCAATCCCACATGCATATCTAAACCCAAACATGCGTAAAAATGCATATAAATATGTTATAACGAAAACGATAAACACGCGTTGAAAAATGTCAAAAAAATGGGTCAGGGTCTCACAACTCTAGCCCCCTTAAAGAAATTTTATTTCCATATTCAGCACAAGGTCAAGAGGAAACAAACTGTCTACCGCAATTGACACATACATAAGAGATGGTCAGCCCAACCGTTCCTAGGATATAGTCAAACAAGGTCAGGCATCCTAAACAACAGCTAACTATATCAAAGACACGGGATCTACAACTCTCCCAATGTCACATCCTCACCAACTTCTATCTCAACACAACACACCACCGACGGAGTCCACCACCAACTCTAAACCCATGGTCACAGCATTGAACACAACCTCGCCCTCTCCACGCAGATTTTGCATCTAGATGAAAGAAACACATAACATAAGATGCAACATATAAGCACGAATCACATAAATATGCTAACACATAGTCACATAGGTTCATGCTAAATAAACTCCACATATCGATGAGAACCGATAAGAATGACGCGTCAATCTGGATAACTTACTTAGATTCCCTGCTAGAAATCACGTCAGCTAAACGCGTTTCTAACTTGGCTCCCATGTTTGTTAATCCAAATGCCCAAAGGCAGGACTAATCAATCCTACAGTTCAACCCCCATGCTCACATTTACACAACGTTCTCATGCTTAACATGCTAACACGTTCAACACGTTCATGTTATCAAAGCATCTAAACACATGAAATCAAGCACACGCAATCAACCGCACACGGTGATACACTCTCTTCCCACGACTCTTAGGTATTCGACCCCAGATCTCTGATACTATTCTGTCACGCCCTAAATTCTGGGTCACGTGAAACACCCACAAGCAACCAAACATAACACCCAACCAGAGAATACACTCTCAATATAAAATATACATGCATTGTATATAACCGTCAAAAGATTTACATTATACGGCTCCAACACAGGAAAAACATGTAAACAAACATGATATAGAAAGGACAAAAAGGAAGTCTATAGATCTTCCGTCTCTTTAGCAAGCCCGAATCAACCTGCGTGACCGGTACCTGAAAAGCATTTTAAATTTCACACAGTGAGCCAAAGCTCAACTAAAACTAAACAAGCATGCAATATAAACAAACCATGCTCAGAAAACGAGGTGTAGTTTTTGACTCTCTTTTAAGCCATTAAAATAATTTTCAAAAGCAATGAAAAAGCGAGAATAAGAACCATTTTTGACTCACAAGAGCCTTGAACTGTAGTTTTAAAACGATTTTATATCACGACTCACATGGGTCGTAAAATCAGTTTGAAAATTGGTCTTATCCGTCCCACAATGCATTACATGTCATCTATGTATCTTCTCGGACTTTCACCGAGGGACCGCAGGCCCTGGCTAATACACCTTCTCGGGTCCTCCCTGAAGGACCTCAGCCTCAACGAACACACCTTCTCAGACTTTCATCGAAGGATCTCAACCCTAACAAATGCATCTTCTTGGACTTTCACCGAAGGACCTTAACCTCAATGAACGCACCATCAGCCATAGCTAACATTCATAGAACCACATGTTCATCTATCTCATCCCATACACAAATGTATAAATAAACCATGGTTTAATGCATAAGACCATGTATAAATATTATGTTTCACAAACCACATCACACGCTACACATGCGACTCACGCTACACTTGTAACCCATGCAACATATACCACATGCATTCGCTCCTCATATCCTATATATACATGTATATAACAACGCTACACATAATGACAACAAAGCCATGTAACTCACTGACACAATCTGTACATAAATAAACTAAAGTTATAAATGCACAAAACCAATTATAAATTCACATAGCTATATATAACTTCACATCATGACGCCACCCGCCAAATAACCCGACATCCACTCACATGGACAACCAACAACCCACAAACCATGCCTAATCTGAAGACCAACACCAAACCCATAAAACCCTAGTTTTCACAACCAACCCTTCTCCCAAAAAGAACCACAGGCCCAAACACGCCTCGTACCCCCCGAAGAACAAACACCACGCACCCAACCATGCAATACACCCCCATCTAACCGAGCACTTCAATCCTGTGGATAGCATCTAACAAACACCCGAGGCCACGACACGACCCCAAAAGCCACAACATAACCAACAGAATCCCAAAAAAAATCCAATAGTATTTCAGTCGACTAATCCCATATATCGATCAACTGAATACCGTTGGAAACAAGTTGAAAACCAAAGACCTAACCACTAACACATCATAACCCATACCAACACACGCCCAACACGGTAAACACGAACCTATATACGGCCAACACGGAACCAAACACGCCCAACACGGCCAACACGAATCTACACACGCCCAACACGCCCAACATGAACCCACACACACCCAACACGACTAACACGAACCCACACACGCCCAACACGGCAAACACGAACCCACACAGGCCCAACAAGGCCAAAAGAAACCCCTAAGGCCTCAACACGACGAAAGAAAAAAGGGTTCAACACAACCAGCGAAAGTGTCGACACAAACAAAAAAAGTGTCAACACAAACAGCGAAGGTGTCGACACAAACAGAAAATGCCTCAACACTAACAGCGAAAGTGTCGACACAAACGGCATAGGTGTCGACACAAAAGAACCGAGAGTTTAGGAAACACACGCAGAGAGCAAAAGTGTCGACACCAAGGTGTCGACACAAACAGAAAAGATGTCGACACAAAACAATCGCAGCAGAGACAACCCAAACAGAAGGCAAAGTTGTCGACACCAACAACAGAAGTGTTAACACAAAAGCAACAGATTCATATTTTTCAAACCAGGGAACTGGGCAACGGCGAAAAGCAAACCCTAGCAACAGAAAAAGCTTCTCAACCCCAAATTAAACCATCTAAACACTCCTTTAGCAATCCACTGACATACACAAGCCCAAAACTACCACAAAAACTAGAGAGAAATACTCGAAACCCGATTCTATCAAACCAAAAACACCTAAAAATGATTTTAAACCAAAACCCAACTTACGAACTGATTTTTTATGTATTTTTAAATGGTAAAAACACACAAGATTTCACGTAGCACCCTTATAAGACATTAGAGTCTAGAATCCTACCTCGATGCTTTAAAAATTCGACGTCTCGAACCACGTGCAAAAATAAACTTTGTCAAAATAAAATTCCGTTCGAATGAACGCATAGCCCACCATGAGGAGACTAAGGATCTACTATCTGATCGTCGCAAATCGTGCCCAGGGCCCCCAAGAATCTAGAGAGAAGGTAGAGCTTTTGGTGTGAGGAAAAGAAACTTAGCTTGTAAGCTAAGGGTTTTTATGAAAATATCTCAGAAAATATCTTATTTATAGGCTCCACCCAAAATATATACATATATATATATATATATTTTTTTATTTTTTAAAATTCGCACCACAACGTCCAACGGCTTCGGAAACCAACCCTACATGCATATCTAAACCCAAACATGCATAAAAACGCATATAAACATGCTATAACGAAAACGATAAACACGCGTTGAAAAATGTCGAAAAAGGAAATGGGTCAGGGTATCACAGGAAGGAGCTCCAAATCGACAAAGATGCGACCTTCGAAGAAAGACTGGTGAAGTTCCTCGACCGCCGTGACAAAGTACTTAGAGGAAAGACTATTATGCTCGTACACGGGTTATGGAGACATCGAGGAATCGAAGAATCAACTTGAAAACGCGAGGACGCCATGCGAGCCAACTACCCACAATTATTTACGAACGAAGGTTCGACACAATTTCGGGGACGAAATTTATTTTAAGGGGGGTAGTTGTAAGAACCTGCTTTTGAGACATACGAATAGCAATGGTAGTATAGCTGTAGTGTAATCGCCTATATGGCTACGATCACCCTACGCTAGGATATAAAAAATAAATAAATAAACAAATAATGATAACAATAATCATAATAATAATAGCGATAATAATCTCAATTGAAAACAATGAAAATTATAAATCATAAAATAAAGTACAATCAATCTCCAACGCATGCTTATTATATACACAAAAATACGTATAAAAAGAATCTCTCAAAAAAAGATAAATAACATTATTATAATACATATATCTACTAGGGGATTACTCGTGCCTAAAGGCACTCACAACAATTTTTTTCGGTATCACTCGTATTTATGATACTCTTAATTATTTTTCAAGTCTTATTTTCTAAACAAAACTCATCCTGAAAGACACTAACATCATACTGAAATACTATTAACATGAATATAAAAAAAAATTAATTCATGCTAAAGTACTCTTACAATCATACTAAAAAATTATTAAGAGAAATAACATATTTAAAAATCAATTTAATCACAATTTAAATTTCACTATCAACCTCCTAACACCTAAAAATATTTAGGTGCTAAATGGGTACCAACCATTTAAGAAAAATTACTCTTACATTAGCATTTAACCTGTTAAAGAATCAAAATTTTCACATGGCGTTCAGAAATTTTTTTGATTTTTTTTCCTTGTGTGAAAATACTTTTCAAGAATTTAAAAACATTTTTGGGTATTTAAAAAATTCTAATTTTTTTAAAAAATAGTTTAACAAATTTTTTTTTTGAAAATAAGTATAGAAAACCAAAAATGCTTTTCAAGAATTTAAAATTATTTTTGGATATTTAAAATATCCCATTTTTTTAAAAACTATTTAACAATTTTTTTAAAAAATAAGTATAGAAATCCAATAATATTAACGACACAAAAAACTTGTTTTAGTGAAAATAAAGAGTTTTAAAAAATTTAGCATTTTTTAACTTTGATATTTTTTTCTCGTTTTTTAGATTTATGTAATTAAGAAGCAACTTTTTTCTAAAATATAAACAAAATTTTAAAAAGAATTTTTGCAAACGTTTCAAAAAAGTTAAACTAAACACGGACTAATTTTTAGGCGAAAGATGAAATGGTAACAGAAAAAGGAAATGTGGGTGTTATTTTCAAGGATAGAAAAAGTTGACTTTTTGGAGAGAGAGAGAGAGGAGAGAGGAGAGAGAAATGAAAAGTGTGAGAACATGAACTCTAAATCTCAACCATTGGTTTAGAATTGAAAGTAAATCTTAACCTTTAAAGATAGTTTATTTTTAAGATATTTTAAAATTTTGAACTGTTTTATTATATAGAAATAAGACTATATATATATATATAATAAAGATTGCAACTCTCTCTCTCTCCAACTACTCAATTAAAATAAAAACATAAACCAAAAAGTAAAAGTTACTTTTGAATATTATAATCAAGAAATCCAAAATATTGTATATATATATATATATATGCATCTCTACAACACTTAATAATTATATATTTAAAGAATAAACACTTCAATAAAATAATATAAATTTTAATACCAACTTGAATATTAAATTAAAAAGAGACTTAATACAACACCTAATTTATTAAACAATGATGCAAATAATACTAAATTATGAAATTGAGTTTTAAAAATTAATTTTTTCAAATTAAATTAAAACTTATATAAAAGTAATTAAAAATATATACCAAGTTAAAATTTTTTACAAAAATCAAAATTTGGTCAAACCACCTTAACAAAATAATGCTATTATTAAACTAAAATATAAAAATTTAGTACAACACTTAAAATTACTATTATAATTCAAAACTATAATTATCATACTTAAAAATATATATTAAATTAATTTTTAAAAATAATTATTGAACAAAACAGTATCTTTGTATCACCAAATCCCAAATATATCATTAAAATACATGAAAATACAATTTTGAATCCCAAATTAAGCCATAGCCAAATTCGCCATCTTGGGAGAGAGGATGTAAGAAACAAAAATAAAAAAGAAAGAGAAAGGCTTCCAACTAGCCATGCATTAGCCACCTTTTTGGGAACACACTTGAGTAGGTTTCTTTTAAGGCAAAATTTTATAAAAACCCAACACCACCCCACTTTGTATGGCAACTACTCTCCCAAATCATTTTTGGTTTTCAAAAAAAAAAAATTGCTAAGTGTTATCTAGTGAAGTTCTAAAGAGAGAAAGTGAGGAAAACAAGTGTGTTCTTCATATATTTGTAGTGTTCTTGGTATTCTAACTCAAGGTGCATTAATATTCATCCTCCAACAAACTTATACAAGGTAGGAATAATATCTTTTTACATCTATTTTCCATCTATAAGTTTTTTCTCATCTCTTAATTTCATTAAAAATCAAGATCCTTGTTCAAACTCATGAGAAGTGATCTTGAGGGTTATTTTTTGATTCTTTTTCTCTCCTCTCAACCATTCACCATTTTCTTTTGATTTTCATCCATGAACATGGTATATAGCTCCTGTATAAATCATATACATGAGAGATATAGCCATGCATGCAATGGATGTGGGCCTAAGAGCCCAGAAAAACCTCGTTATCCTATTTTTTAAATCTGTCCAGAGAGATTTTTCTTCAAAAATCCATTTTTCTTTGATTTTTTGTATGGGTCTAGACCTGTCAAAACTTTCTAAAACTTTTACTATAGTTTAATGGTTATCTTGTTTGTAAGCACGAATTTTTTTTATTTGTTTAAAAATAGATGTTTAAAACGGGTTAAAAAGACTATTTAGATGGACAATTTTGAATCTATGCCATTTATTGTAGAAACAATGTTTCGGTGTAATTTTTGTGTGGTTGGATAAATAAATGTCTTATCTTTCAAACCCCACTAGAATTAACTGATTTGCATATGTATAGAGAAAATGGCACTGATTCTCCCAAAGTGTGTCAAATCTGAAAGCTATTTGGTAGAATATTAATTAAGAATTAAAGAAAAATGATTTAAAATGCAAGGTCAAGTCTCAGAGCTTCTAAACTTGTAGATTTATAACTAAACAAATTACAAAAAGTTATTTTAGGGTCTAAATCCTCTTTTCCTATTTTTAAAGCCACTGAGAATCTCGCCACTGATACGATTTGTTCAGGAATGCAGGGTCTAACGTCCTAAAGCGATTAGAATGACTCCAGGATAAGATAAAATCTCTAAAGAATAAGATGCAGAGTCCTTAGAGGACTCAACCTCCCTAATTTTTGACCCCTATATAAAGGGAGGAACCCCATAACCTCAGGTACGCAATTCTAAGCCCAGTTCTTGATTAAAATCTCTTAGAGAGAAATTTAACTTGAACGTCGGAGTGCTTCCTGGTCAAATCAGGCCAGAAAGCACTAACAATGTTCCTGGTGTTGCAAGAGTTCAGCGACGGAGCAAGGAGTCTTTAGTGAGTTCGACGACCAGGAGTTCGGTCTATATTCTTCTTAGGGTCATCATATTTGAACCAATTTGTTATGTTCTGATTGTGCCGACCAGTTGACCAGTTTACAACGCGCACAATTTGACGCCGTCTGTGGGAACAACGATCTCGAACCAATAGAACCATGAGCTAGACTCCAACTGGATTCATTGGAAGCCATACTAGGGACAAGGAGAAATCCCCCAAAGATCTATACTAGTTATTCCAGAAAGACCAAGGGCCCACCAGAATCCCTTTAGAGATTCGAAGGCGAAGGGACAATGCCTCACACAATGGGAGGCAACTGCGCTATTCAACCACAAGTTCAAGAGAAGAACGACCCTCTCCCCCATCTTCGAGAGAGAGAGGAAGATTGGAGGAGAGGTTGGCCAGGCGAGATATGATTATTAATAGCCTCGAAGAAAGAATGGAGTAGCGTGACAGGGAGATTGACGAGCTTAGACGAATGATCTAAAGGCAGGATGCTCGAAGGGAACCACGCGTAAGGCAAAGAGAAAGTCCTGAGTAAGAGGAGGCCGAACAAAGCCCAGAGTTCTATAGCTTGAGTCACCCATAGAGGTGGAGGCACATGGAACCCGAGGTATGTCTAAGGAGTTCTAGGCAAACTAACACCATTAAAATAGAATCAGTTCGGCCAAGCCATGAAAGAGTAGCTCAGGCCGAGCTGGACCCCAATCAAGACCTTCGGTTGTGGTTGGAGAGAAGAATGGACTCTAGGATGCAGCATATGGGTGGCCGAACAGCCCAAGATATAGCAAGGAGGGCCCTTGAATAGATCTCAGTGTCGCCATTAGCCGAGATCATTGAGAATGCCGATCCACCTCGCAAGTTTTCTCCGCCGAAGTTGGAGATGTACGATGGGAAGACAAATCCAGTGAACCATATTCGGCAATACAGACAACCAATGGCACTCTAGAGTGGGAACAATGCACTCCTTTGTCGCATGTTCCCATCCAGTTTGGAGGAGACAGCCCTCAGTTGGTTCCATAAGTTGCCATCACGTTTCATAGTTAGTTGGCAGCAACTGGTTGAGTCTTTTATTGCTCGAATTATTACCAACAGTAAATAGTCAAAGAGTTTTGACACACTGCTATCCATGCAAAAGAACGACGGAGAGACAATTCGGGAGTATGCTTGGAGATATTGGAAAACCTACAACGAGATAGAAGATTGCAGTTAACAGCTAGCTGTTGCCTCCTTCAAGATAGGGCTGCCTCCTCAAAGTCGTTTGAGACAATCCATCACTAAGAAGAATGTCTCCACTATGTCCGAGCTAATGGTGAAAATTGAGCAACACATAAAGGTCAAGGAAGATATAAGCCAAGTCAAACAAAGTGTAGCGTCAGTCAAACAGCCTGAGAGGAGGGATAAAGGGCGAAAAGACCAGAAGACTAGAAAGGAGTCTCAAGAGAAAAAGGAGTCAGCAGCCTACCAGGCCCTGCAAACGGTGTTCAAAGAACCCCTGCACAAACTTTTAGACCAGATTAAGGACACGCCTTACATCCAGTGACCACCAAAGCTGATGGGGGATCGGAGCAGGCGTGATCAGATGTGGAAGTATCACTACCATCGAGATCATGGCCACCTGATTGGAGAATGTAAAACTTTCAAAAAGCATTTGGAGGACTTGGTACAAGCAGGGCACCTATTGAAATTCATAGACGCCGAAAAGACTACTTGGGAAGGGAGAAACCAGGAATAGGGCCAGAGGCCTGAACAAAAAGATGCTCCTCTAGGCGTGGTAAAGATGATTCACGGCACAGTTGAGCCGATCACCCGATCAGTTGTTCGCACCAAACAAGGACTATAGCCCATACTATGAAGGTAGATGAAGGCCAATGTCGAAAGACAGGAGAAGACTAGCCAGGACCAGTCGAAAGGGATTAGTTTCTCAGAGGAAGATCTCGAGGGAATACACCGACCCCATAATGATGCCTTGGTACTGACACTACGCATCGCCAATTATGATGTGATGCGAGTACTAGTTGACCAAGGAAGTTCGGTGGACATTATGTACTACAGTTTGTTCCAAAAATTGGGGCTAAAGGACTCGGCACTCAAAAGATGCACAACCCCATTGATCGGCATTGGCATAGACCCTGTATGGCCAGTTGAAAGGATATTCGTACCAGTAAAGGCAGGGCCTGCAACGGTAAATACTGAATTCCTTATTGTTAATCAACCCTCTACTTACAATGCTATTGTAGGAAGAACTTGGATTCATAGTCTGGGAGCAATAGCCTCAGCATACCACCAGTCCTTGAAGTTTCAAATGGGCAAAGAAGTAGTTGAAATCAAAGGAGATCAACACACGGCAAGACAGTGCTTCCTCGCGACAATGAAGACTCAAGAACAATATCTAGAGGTGAAAACCATAGAAGTGGAGGATGCTCCAACCATCCATGACTATAGCCGAACAACCGAAGAAAAGGTGGTAGAGGACCTGAAAAAGATCAGCATCTCCCCAGAGAATCCAGATCGGTTCTACTTGCTCGAAGCAAACATGGCCAAACAAGAAGAGGTTGAACTGATGGAATTCCTAAAGAAAAACAAAGAGGTGTTTGCATGGACAACGTATGAGATTCCAGGAATAGATCTTGGATTGATCAATCGTCAGCTAAACGTGGATCCCCTAAGAAAACCAGTAATGCAAAAACCCAAAAAGTCTGCACCACATCATACAAAAGCAGTGGTGGAGGAGGTTCAACGGTTGAAGGAGGCAGAAGCGATCAAAGAGGTTCATTACCCGACCTGGTTGGCAAATACCGTAGTGGTAAAAAGGAAAGATGGAAAATGGCGACTCTGCGTTGACTTCACTGATCTGAAGAAGGCCTGCCCCAGAGATTGCTTCCCTCTACCCCGAATAGATCAATTCGTTGACTCAACAGCAGCATGATATAATGAGTTTCCTAGATGCATAAAGAGGATACCACAAGATAGCCATGTATCCCCCAGATATGGAGAAGATAGCGTTCATTACTCCTCGGGGAATCTACTGCTATATGGTGATGCCATTCGGACTAAAGAGCGCATGAGCTACCTGTCAAAGACTCGCCAACAAGATGTTCTGGGATTTGATTGGCAAGACCATGGAGGTCTACATCGATGACTTGGTGGTAAAAACAAAATACCCGAACAAACACCTGGATGACCTAAGAAGGACCTTTGAAATCTTCAAGGCCTACAAATTGAGGCTTAACGCCCCCAAGTGTGCCTTTAGAGTAAGCTCGGGGAAATTTCTAGGCTTCCTAGTGACTCATAGAGGGATAGAACTAAATTTCGAACAGATCTCGGCCATTCAAAATTTAAAGATCCCACAGAACTTAAAAGAAGTCCAGAAGTTAACGAGGATGGCTGCAGCACTCAATCGGTTCATTAGCCGAGCATTTGATTGGTGCTATCCGTTCTTCAAATCAATAAAGAAGGCCAACCAGTTCAGTTGGACGTAGAAAGTGAGAAGGCCTTTGCCGAGTTGAAACAGTATCTCTCTTTCCCACCGTTATTAACAATGCCGAGCAATGATGAGAATGGAAGATAAAGTTCATAAACCAATCTACTATGTAAGCAAAGTTCTCCTTGATCCAGAGACAAGGTACCTGCCTCTAGAAAAGTTGGCCTTAGCTCTCGTCGTCGCATCTCGCAAACTAATCCACTACTTCAGAGCCCACCCAATCAAGGTAATCACTAAACACCCTCTTCAAGTATTACTTCGAAAAGCTAATTTTTCAGGGAGAGTTGTAAAGTGGGCCGTGGAACTTGGGGAACACGACATCACTTTTTGCCCAAAGACAGCCATAAAGGGCCAAGTCTTGGCCGACTTCGTTACAGAATTCAGCCAAGGGGAATGTTCGGTGGATACTGGGATGCAAGACACCGAGCAAATGGCTCCAGATGACGACTATTAAGAAGATACATAGAGGCTGTATGTGGATGGCTCATCATGCCACAAAGGCGCTAGGGCAAGGATTGTACTATATAGCCCGGATGGAATCCTCATAGAAAATGCTGTTCGACTTGACTTCCAAGCCACTGACAACGAAGCCGAATATGAAGCCCTCTTAGCTGGACTTCAAGATGTCAAAGAGTTGAAACCATAGAGAGTTAAAATATTTTGTGACTCACAGTTGGTCGTGAATCAGTTTAAAGGGGAATACATAGCCAGGGATGACTGAATGCAGGCATATGTTCAACTAGCTCAACAACTAGCCAAGGACATTCCATTATGTGAGATCATCCAGTTCTCATCCAAGAAAAATAGCCATGCTGACTCCCTAGCATGCCTTGCTTCAGCCGTATGTACTAAGGAGAAACGGGTGATTTCAATGGAAGTCCTCCAAATACTAAGCATAGTCAACATCGAAGAGTGGCAAGTCTATTGTTTGGGGTTAGAGCCAAGTTGGATGGACCCTATAAAAAATTACTTGGTGAAGGACGAGCTTCCATCCGATCGAAAAGAAGCTCGAATGATAAGAAGGAAGGTAGCTCGATTTTGGGTTTCTAGTTCAGGAGATTTTATAAGAAATCTTTCACAAGGCCCTACTTATTTTACGCCCATCCGAACAAAGTTTAAGACCTCTTGTTCGAGGTACATGACAGAATTTATGGCAGCCACACAGGAGGGAGGTCTCTTGCCCACCGAGCAATTTCTCAAGGTTATTGGTGGCCCTACATACAAAAGAGCGCAGAGCAGTATGTCCAGAAGTGTGAAAAGTGTCAAAGGTTCAACTCGAACATACTCGTCCCCACTGAAGATCTTTCTCCACTGACTAGCCCATAGCCTTTTGTTAAATGGGGTTATGACATAATGGGTCCCTTCCTAAGGGCCACGAGCAACAGAAGGTATCTACTAGTAGCCACTGACTATTTCACTAAGTGGGTAGAGGCTGAACCCTTGGCCAATATCAAAGATATTGATGTGAAAAAGTTCACATAGAAAAATATTATCACCAGGTTTGGCATTTCCCGAGCAATCATCTCTGAAAACGGCACCCAGTTCGACAGTTCGGTATTCAAGAATTTCTGTTCAGGTCGGGGGATCAGGAACTACTTTTCTACCCTATCATATCCACAGAGCAATGGATAGGTAAAAGCCATGAATAAGACCATCGTTGACAGACTCAAGAAGAGATTGGATGCTGTTAAAGGGAGATGGGTGAAAGAACTACCTTCAATCCTATGGACATACCGAACAACCCCAAGGAGGACTACAGGTGAAATCCCATTTTCTCTAGCTTACGAGGTAGAGGTAGTTATACCCCTGGAGGTCGGATTACCCACGATTCGAACAGAGGCAAACACTCCTGAAGAAAATGCAAGGGTATTGGCCATGGACCTAGACCTAGCTTAAGAACAAAAAACAATGGCAACCATTAAATTGGCAGCCTATCATCAAATTCTTGCCAAATGATACAACAAGAAGGTAAAGCATCGTGAGTTCGATGAGGGGGATCTGGTCTTGAGGAAGGTCCTCGGTCATATGAAAGACCCAGCTCAGGGGAAGCTAGGCCCCGAACTAGGAAGGCCTATACAGAGTCACTTCTAAAGCTGATACTAAAGCATACTACCTAGAAGACATGGGTGGTAGGACTATTCCCAGGCCATGGAATGCAAGCAACCTCCGCAAATTTTATTTTTGAACTTACAGTCTCCTGTAATTTTCCATCTTTCCAATAAAATGCCATTATTCGGCGAGAACTTTTTTCAATCATGCTACTATCATAGTTCCATCCATAGTAAGTTCAAAGTTTATCCGAACAAATCTTGCCCCTAATATGGATGTCAATCCCATACTTGGGAAGAATAACTCTAAAAACGCTAAGTTCGAAATTTATCCGAACAAAACTTGCCTCTAGTATGGATGTCAATCCCATACTTGGGAAGAATAAGCCTAAAAGGCTAAGTTCAAAATTTATCCGAACAAATCTTGCCCCTAGTATGGATGTCAATCCCATACTTGGGAAGAATAAACCTAAAAGGCTAAGTTCGATCCATAACCAAACTAGTTAAGCCTCTAGTATGGGGGTAAGATCCATACTAGGGAAAATATGACTTAGTCTAAAAATAACTAAGTCTAAAAAACGCATAAACTTGCACAAGTATAGTGATGAAGAAGAAAATGGAAATAATTTTTCATTAAATTAAGGGGGCTAGAACCTCTGAAGCTACAAGGAAAAGCCCTTAGGGCAGTATAGACACCCCAATTTGACCCCACCCAATCTTAGGCGGATCCGATGATGAAAACAGGTGAAACAAGTGCTTCAGTTCGATCCTCGGGAAGCGATCCAAGCTCAGAATTTGAATTTTAACCGTCAAAAACCTTCAAAACCAATAACTTATTGTCCAAGAAATTCCTAAACATGAAGACCGCCAACTCCATTGTGGCGACCGCCAATAGAACCTTGTGGAACTTTTTCCCAAAATGGCGACCGCCAACTTAAACATGGCGACCGCCAACTCACATTGTGGCGACCGCCAACTCGAAATGGCCTGACATGTCTAAAAATGTGTCAGGATCTTATTGTTGAAGAACTCTATAAATATCGTACCTTTAGTACGTTTTCAAGGATAGAAAATTAGAGAGGGATTTAGTGAGAGAAATTCTGCCAAAACCCCGAGTAATTCTGAGCCCCGACGCCAAAATTCTGCCGAAATACCTTAAGCCAAGTCTCCGAAATCCTACAGCCCTAACTTGGATCACTACCCGAGGGTTGGAGCATTGGAGCACATCCCCCTAATTTGAGGATTCCGTAACAATCCAGGTATTACGCTTGGATCCCTGATCCTTCTAACTTCATCTTCTCTCTTTTGGAGTGATGGGGTTAATTTTCACGTATTTGTTTCGATTATATTCTTGTTTTACTTTTTAGTTATTACATTTATGTTTAAATTCATGCTTTAGTTTATGTAGTTTACTTGTTTTGTTAATTTACTTACTTATATTTTAAGCTTATTATAAATTATTAAATCATTGAATAGTGTTAATATTTTTGACAATTACAACTTATCAATGTTGTTAATTGTTATAATTTAATGCGCTTACATAAAAAATAGTTGAAATAGTTAATATTACATCTATTTAAATTCTAGTATTTCATTTTTTTTCTTTTTCTTTTTCTGTCCTTTTACATTAATTTAATGTTCTAGTATTTAATTTTCTTTTAGTCTAAATTTCACTTCAATGTCATTTTATTTCATTTTCTTGTCCTAATTAGTTTAATGCTCTATTCCATTTTCTTCTAGTTTAGTGTTTACTTTCTTTTAGCATTATTTTAATTTTACTTTTTCTAGTACTTTATTTATTAATTTAAAAAAAATTTTATAGCATTTTTATTTCCTCTTTTAATTTTTAATTTTACATTCCATTTAAATGCTAGCATTTTTTCTCATTTTCATTCTAATTTAATGTTCTTTTGATAACACCAACCTAAAAGTTCTTGTAATATTAACTTAGGTGTTCTTTTAAGTTAATATTCTTTTAATTTTATTTTATTTTTCTTTTTCTAGCTTTTATTCTCCTATTAGTGTAACTTTATTTTTCATTATTTTATTTTCTTTTAGTAATAGTCTTAATTTTCTTACAAAGTGCTATTTAACATTTCATTTCTAATAATATTAATATTCTTTTCATGGTATTTTTCTTTTATTTTGCTAAAATCAAAAATTATAAAAGGCTTTTAAGTTAATTTTTATCTTTAAGCAATTCATAATTTTCTCTTTTAAAGTACTCTATTATTCTTTTCATTTCTTCTATTTTCTTCTCTTTTATTCTCTTTTAAAATATAAAATGTTAATAACTAAATTTTCTTAACTTATCTTTTATAATCTTTTTCTTTTCTTCTAAATTTTTGAATTCTCTTTTATTACAAAACTCTTATTTTAAATTTCTTTGTTAAACAGACTTTCTTTTAAATGTAGCATTCTTCTCTTTGATGTATCTCTTATTTTATATTTCTTATTTCCTTATTGATTCATCATGTTAACGTTAACCTAGTTAATTTTTATAATATGCAAGTTTTAGTTTCTTTATTTGAAAGTATGTTTAGGATAGTTTGATTTTTCTTTTGTAGCAAATTCATGTTTAAGTAGTTTTGCAAATTTAGCATATTTTTATTCTGTTAACCAAATCATGCTAGTTTAGGTTATTTAAACAATATTGCATGTGGGTATGTGTGCCATGTTTTCTTTAGTTAGAAATTGCATGCCATAGGACTAGGGATTTTTACCATTTATTTATTTTGGAGTATTATGTACATATTTTATGTATTTTCTATATTTAATTTTGGATGTTCTCTCTTTGCCTTCATCTTCTTTATCTGCATGCATTTGAAAAGTCATATTAAATAACCAATTATGATTAGTAGATGCCAACTTTACGGTTGGATGAATGCAGTGCCTAACACCTTTCCCGATTCGTACCTTAGCCACCAAACCCTCTTTCTCTAGTTAACGTTTTAAAGATCAGTAGCCAATTTTGTTTACTTAATTTTTTTCAAAAACAAGTGGCGACTCCATTTTCAACAAAAAGGGATTTTCAAAATTTGGTTTTCAAGGTGTTAAATATTTTTTTTAAAAACATTCTTTGAATTCTTTATTTTTGAATATTTTTCAAAATGACCCCTAAAATCCAAAGCCACAGGTAGTATAAAGAAACTTACAAAGAAAAGATGAAAGCCCTTAAGGCGCAGCCAGAAAGTTCTCGGTGGTTTCCACTAGGGTCTCTACCTCCTCTACTGCTATAGGGATAGCTTGAATAGCCTCAGTAGTCACCACTTCATCAGCCCTAGCAGCAGCAGCTTGTGGATCCCCATCTTCTTCTCCTCCTTCTTCCCCTGCTTGCTTGCTCGGTAGGGGGATTTCGATGTATAAGGGGGAGGATGCCTCAACCCTAGCGGCTTTAAGAGCTCCCAAGCAAAGCCACAAATAATATCTTGGAGGCTAGGGATTTGAGAATTGTAATCTTCTGTGGCTTTCGCGACCCCAGTCGAGTACGCTTTGGCTGCCTCCTCCTTTGCCATGGCCAGTTCGGCCTCTGTCTTGCCAAAGAGAGCTTGCGAAGAAATCAGGGACATTTTTTGGAGGTATAGTTGATTCTTCTCACAGAGCTTGACTAGCTCCATCTTTCTTTCCTCCAGCCTCTCCATAGTCGCCGTCTAACACTGGAGGCCCTGCAAATTAAAGAAAAAAGGAAGAAAGATTTTAGCAGAAAGGCAGAGGATAAAAAGATAATCGAAAAGAGGACCCTGAAGAATACCTGGATTGAATGGCGAATCGAAGATTTCACCAGGTGTTCATGAGGGAGCTTCCGAGCTTCTTACATGCCACATGGCAATAACAAGGTCTTTGACAGCCCAAACGCAGTATCTGGGGACTTTGCCTGGTCTTTGACGGTGATCATTCGGTCACTCTTCCTCAGCTTGAGTGTCTAATGCTCGGCTTCCCCCGACTGGCTCCGCCACCGCCTTCCCTTTCTCCTTCCTCTTCGTCTCTTTTATCTCCTCCTTCTCCTTCTCCTTCTCCTTCTCTTTCTCTTTCCCTTTATCTTTCCCCTTCTCCTTTGGGGGAGAGACTCCGGCCTTCTTTAGCCTCTTCAATGGGGGTAGGGATGTGACCTTTGAGATCGGAGCAGCCTCCTCAGTTAGCTAAGAGGCGAGATTGGCTGGTGCTACAGGCACGATGGTCACCTTTCTCTTTGAAGCCCCTAGGGTGAGGAACTGGCTGAGATCGACGGTGGGGACTTTCTTCTGTGCCATCTCGGCAATGTCTTCAAAGATAGAAAAGTCAACGGAGGAGGAAGAAGATGATGAAATGGAGATTGTGTAACCCGGAGATGAAGGACCGAGCTCATCAGTTGTCAGAGGAGGTTGGGCGATGGTTACTGCCTCTCTGCTCAGACAAACGGTAACACTACAACCTCTGGGGCGTTGATCGGTGCGGAAGCTTCAGCCACCACCCGAACTCTAGAAGTGTTCGGCCTTATGAAACTTCTGTATGTCGAGATATACTTTAAGAGGATGTGAGCTTCTCTCCCAAGGCCCCGCTGTTCGGGGAGACCCTTGTACTCCCAAACTTTCTTCAAATCTTCTAGATGAACACCGAAAAGAGGCCCCAATGCTCGACTATTCGCAATCTCACCTGAACCAAACAAAAGAAACCATCAAAAATGAGAAATGCATAGTAAGAAGAACCAAGCAAAGCATACTAACAAACAGATGGTGGGGGGACCTATCGGGTCCCAGTCCGTCCTTTCGTAAAATGGTGAAGATGTCCTGCTCTTTCCCGGTACCGAACTCAAAGTTTCCCATGATGTACAGAAAATCATCATCTATGTTTTTTTCAAATTTCGATAATTAGATGACGAGTTTTTTAGCCACCCTCTTCACTTTGAGATAATACGACCCAGAGGAGTGCTTCAGTACGTTGTAGCAGTAAACTATATCCCAGATACCTAGTTCGGTACCCAAGATATGATTTAGCTCTACAACTCCCATGCCACTCTAAATACATTAGAGGAAACTTGCATGGGACTTATCCGGTAATGTTGGAGGACTCGCCGAAGAAGGGGATGAATTGGGAACCGAACTCCACCCTACACTATGGTTACAAGTGGAAGCGGAAGCTTTTCCCAATTCTCTTCTCGAGATTCACCAGGATTTGCCAGGGTGATGCCAACATCCTCTGAAACGTTGTATCGTCGTCGAAATTCACGCATTGCCGCCGGCGTTGATACCAACTTCCTGAGTTTACCCATTTGATTTTGAAAGAAAACAAAAAAAGAGGGAAAGAAAGGAAAACTGGCTTCAAAGCACTAAAAGGCAGCAAAGATGAGGAATTTATCTTGAAATGATTGACGAAAACTCTAAGCTATCGTCGAAATCTGGAAACTCCTTGTCGAAAATTGGATTTAGCTCGCCAGAGATCAAGGAGGTTTATCGCAAGAAGGAGATTTTGGAAAACTTCAAAAACGGTAAAAAATGAGAAATGGCAACCAAACGGGTTTTTATACCCATCAAAACTGAAGAGACAGGTGCATTAATGCGCCGTACGCAATTATGACATGCGTTGTTCCCCGGAATGACGCGTGCCCCTTCGAGACCCAATCAGATTACGCCACATTAGCAAACACAGGGCTCAAGACCAGCCGCAATTCACAATGGGATATAAAGGGCTGTAAATGCCCAGACTACCACCCAAAGCACTAAAGGGACACCCTCGAAGGAAAGGGCACTCCCTCAAATTAAAACATCGAAGATGAATCTGAACAGAACAACCGAGAAAATACAACACGAAGAAGAAGTCCGCTGGACAAAAATTAAGCTCCAAGCCTTCACCTGTTAACTTGGCCAAGTGAAAACCAGAGCTGGGGGAAGTTGAGGGAGGATAAAAATTATGGGCCAATAACTGTAACGACCAGGTACAGACCCTAGTTGTAACAACCCGGTTGATAATGTCCCGTGTAAAGACTCAACCCAAACCCTAAATGTTAGTGACGGATAGTTCACAAGACCATAGAACACGGAAGAAATTCAATACCCAAACTCGAATCGAAAATCATGAGTTCGACCCGAAAACCCTAAAAATGTCTAAAACTCAAGCAACAAAACCTTAATATCTGGAGAGTCTCCCAACATTCTAAATGAAGTAAATATCATGAAATAATAAATTAAAAATTAAAAATTCTCATAAATAGGGTCAAATGACCGTTTTGCCCCTAATATAGCAAAAAGTCTTAAAAATCTAAATTTTAATATATGGATACCCTAAATCAAGGATTTAAGTACAATTAAGTAGTAAAAGACAAAATAACATCAAAAATAACCAAAATACCCCTTAGTGGCCTATCACCTTGGGAAGTGTGCCAAAAAGTGACTTTTTGCTTTATTTTTAGCTTTAAATGATGATAAAGATATTAAATTAAGTATTATGATCATCCAATACTTATTGAACAAATAATATACATAATAATATAGTGTTATAGGTCAACAAAAGTAAACAAATTATTATTAAAATTCATACACAAGAAAATAAGTTAAAAGGTCATATATTGCCAAATTAGCTTAATTTGACTTAAAAGACTATATCTATTTAATCAATTGCTATGAAAACTATGATAATACATAAAAATATTATATTTCTCATAAAAATATTAAAATAATAAGTCTCAGTAGAAAAAGACACCAAAAAAATACATCAAATTAACTTTTAATGCATTTTCTTTCACAATAGTAGCACGAAAACCAAGACAAATCCCTTGATTGATGGGGGATCAGATTTTTGTCCCCCAAACAGCCACCTAAATACATTTAGCTTTCCCATATCTGATTTTAACCCACAAAAACTTACATCAACTCAAATCAAACTCAAGTCTCTTTTATGAAAAATGAAGAAAAAGGACTTTTTTTGGTACTTTTTTGCCTCTCACATGTTCCCTAGCTTTGCCTATATAAAGAGAGCCAAATACCCTTTTCTCTATATGATATTTTTGGCCAAAGAGAGGGAAGAAACCAGAACACTTTGTTCTTGAGAGTTGAGGTGAGTTTGAGAAAGAAAAAGGGAGGAAAAGGAAGAAATCGCGGAAGTTTTTGAAAGCTAAGTCCAAATTCATCCTCCACCCTTATTTGATCTCTCAAAATAAGTAAGTAAAACCTCTAAATCTTATATCTAAGATCCCTCAAAATATCCCCCAACACACCCCTTTAAACACCTCAAGAATCAAGAACCGAAATCAAAACTGAAAAGGCGTCGTAGTTGGAAATTAGGAGCTGTTTTGTTTATGAATGATATGAGATAGTGTTGTGTGTTGTTATCTTTGAGTTTGATGACTTATAAGTGTGCTGGAGCCTTGATATTAAACTATAAAACACAAGCATGCAAAGAAATTGAACAAAAACTTGACATGGTATAAGTAGAAGACTTGAACCCTAAGAAGCTTAATTTTTCAGAACTTTGATGTTTTTGCCCTGAGATTTGAAATGACATAACTCAATGTATAAAATTGATATAAGCATTTTCTTTATGTCCAAACTTATATTTTTGTGTTATCTTTTATCAAAAATTGGTTTAAACTCATTTGCATAACTAGAACTCAAGTGTGTTATTTTCTGACCAGTCAACACTACCGACTTGGAAACCCTATCTTAAAATGAGATCCAAACTTTGGTCTAAACATGAAAGTTATAGATAACATGTATTTCTATCTACCCACAAAAAATGAGAACAAAATATTGAGTTTTGATAGGTCCAAAGCCCTTTGTAAGTCTCTATTGAGTTTCAACCCCCGAGAAACATTCTGTCACATATTTTTATATAACCAAAAACACCTATTTTTTGTGACCTATTCCAAAAGTGGTCTACATGAACATTGTATCTAACATATTTAAGTACTTTTTGCCCAAAAATCAGACCTTAAAGCCTAAGGATATTACCCCAAAACCATTTCAAATCCTCTATCCAAAACCGGCTCTGTTGAGTTTTGGCGGCTGACAGAACCTACTTTTTAAAATGGCCAAAAAGTCTAACTTGTTTCAAACAACTACCCTTAGTTCCAAACATGAAATTTGTATGGGACTTGTTGAAATAGAACATATTAAAAAATGGGCTCATTTAGACTTGAAATGTTATCCCAAAACTGAGACCAACATAAGCATATTTTTGGTGAAATCTTGAGAAAAGTGCTAAACCATTTTTTCTTAGGATGTTTTGTTCACTCCTTTGCCTTAGGTTTTGGCCTTAGTGTTAAAAATGAGAGTTTTAGAAAATATTTTTATCTAAATGGTGTATAAAAATCATAGCCTGATTCCATGTCTAGATACCCCAACACCTTGTCAGCTCTTTTAATTTAATACTTGCCTTTTGGCCTTAAAATTTGTTAAGTGTATGTTTGAGTATCCTTTGCTATGAGACCCGAGTTTTTGTATAATGACTTATTAGAATTAGTTGATTAGTGTTTCTAAGTGAATGTATGATGATTTAGAACTCATGCGATCATGTTGAATCATATCTTGAAAATTGTAGCATGCGCTGGAAAGTAGACTTGGATGCTTGAATTGAAGTACATTAATAAGCCGATGTAACTTTAGGGCAAATATCTAGTTTGGCTGCCCCTTTTGCTTAAACATCTCTTTTATCATAATCCAATTAGTTTCGAAGACACTTGTTTAAGTATTGTTCACTATCCTCCTCTTGTTTCCCCTACATTTCAACCCTAAGTGATCACTTAATTTGTGTCAACAATGACTGCCTTAACCGTGACCATTTGACCTAATCCAACCTATCATTTGAACCATCTGGGAATCTTTCCTTGAATCTCGATAAAAGACTTGTTCACCTTTCTTAAGCCGTTTTAACCCCCAGCCACATTTCCTACAATCTAGTACGTCATTCGAAATCCTTAGCTAAAACGTTTGGCTGCTCACCACCCTAGGTCGCGTCTCCTAAGACCTATACTGATGAAAAATGATAGCTATTAGAGTTTAACGCTCTCACGAGGATGAGGACGAAGAAGAAGGAGCCATTGCTTTCTAGTACGACAAGTTTGAAGCACCTGCACCTTAGTCCGATGAGGATGAGGTTGTCGACACTGCCATATACTTTGGTCGTCAAGACAACCGAGTGTATCGTGTGGGAGAAAGAGTGTATGCCAAGATCTACCCGAATAAGATGTGCTTGTGGAGGAAACCAGAGACCTTTCCTGGTTTTGTAGGACATATACGAGTGCTCGAGAAGTATAGCAGGACGCTCAACCATTTAGATTTTCCCTCAGGGTTTAAGGTTTGACTCGAAGACATGCTGACTACGAAATGGATGTAGCACCAGAGACGAAGGATGAAAGAGGAATCATTGATCCACTTGACCCAACCATTGACTTTGACAACTCGGAGATATACCAGGAGATTCCAACGGCAATAACAAACAAGATGAGGATGGGACCAACTAATGCTTGGCATGTCGAGATGCTATGGCGCAGCTTTAACATATACGACGCAACATGGGAACGCGAGGCAATTGTCTGACATTTCTACCCACATCTCTTTGCTTAGGCCTTAGTGTGTAGGCGTTGTATTTCTCTTTGTTTAAGTGTTGTATGCATATTTTGCGAACTACTTGAAAATTTTTGTACTAGCTATGAGTTGAGGTGAAATGAAAACGTTACAGTTAAATCTCTATAAGTAATTTTGCAATCCTGTATTAACTCCACAAGATCCCAAAACACGAGAAATAATCAAGAACTGAAATAATCTACAAGACCATAACACTCTTTTATTTTTAGAATGGCTAGTAGACGACCGAATCACCGACAAGCTAACAGACCCATAGACAATGAAGTGCCGGGACTAGCCCAAGTGTTGCGAGAACTGGCTACTAGCATCAACCGTCCTATCGTACGTGACCGAGCATGGTTCTTATATGAGATGGGTAGACAGCGAGCCCCGACATTCGGAGGAGGAACAGAACCTAAGAAAGCAGAAGAGTGGCTGAGGGCGATTAAGAAATTATTTAATTCTATAGGAGTCCACGACAAAGCAGACGCGTAGCCTTGGCGGCACACCTACTAGAAGGAGAAGCAGATCATTGGTGGTCCTTAATCAACAACGCATAGGACGTGGCAGCTCTAGCTTGGGACCAGTTTGAGGACTTATTCTTGGAAAAGTATTTCCCAGCCCCCTTCCATCAGGCACAAGTTCATGAGTTCTTGGATCTTAAACAAGGCTCGATGACAGTAACGCAATACATAAATTGTTTCGAGGAGTTAAGTCGCTTTGCCGCAACCCTAGTACCTGATGAGGAATCTAAGGCACGAAAGATTGAGTGGGGCCTTAAGCCATCTATTCGAACGAGGGTGATTTTCCTGCAGCTCCCTACATACACTCAAGTAGTTCGGGCCGCCTTACTCGCCGAAACCGATCTGGCCAACTCAAGGGAGATTTGGAACCAAAGGAATGGAAGCACCAGCTCTGGAGGACCTGTAAGGAGCAACTGAGTGTTTGTCCCTAAGAAGCTGTACTCACAAACTAACTGGAAAGAACAACAAGGTGGACAACAAATGGACCCAATAGTTTGTTTCAATTGTAATGAATTCGGACATAAAAATTTTGAATGCCCGCTACAAAAGGGAAGAAACTACAATATTCGTCGACGAAAGAGAGACTACAAATATGAAGAAAATCAACATCAACAAGAAACAAGTGGCTTAGGAAGAAGGACGCAGCTTGACAAACAAGGAAATCAATGGACGTGATGAAATCAGAAAGTCAACCCAAAGACGAGAAGGCACCATGTTAGTAAATCACCCTTAACCTTTTATACGATGAAGTACAAGGTGAAATTTTGGGGATGAAATTTGTTTAAGGGGGGTAGTTTGTAATGACCCGATACAGACCCAAGTCGTAACAACCCAATTGATAACGACCCGTGTAAAGAACCAACCCAAACCCTAAGTGTTAGTGACAGGTAGTCCACGAGACCATAGAACACAGAAGAAGTTCAAAATTCTAACTCGAATCGAAAATCTTGAGTTCGACCCGAAAACCCTAAAATTGTCCAAAACTCAGGCAATAAAACCTTAACACCTGAAGAGTCTCCCAGCATTCTAAGTGAAGTAAATATCATGAAATAATGAATTAAAAATTAAAAATTCTCATAAATAGGATAAAATGACCGTTTTGTCCCTAGTACAGCAAAAAATCTTTAAAATCAAAATTTTAACATATGGATACCCTAAATCAAGGATTTAAGTACAATTAAGTAGTAAAAAGACAAAATAACATCAAAAATTCAAAAAATACCCCTTAGTGGCCGATCACCTTGGGAAGTGTGCCAAAAAGTGACTTTTTGCTTTATTTTTAGCTTTAAATGATGAGAAAGATATTAAATTAAGTATTATGATGATCCATTACTTATTGAACAAGTAATATACATAATTATATAGTGTTATAGGTCAAAAAAATAAACAAATCATTATTGAAGTTCATACACAACAAAATAAGTCAAAAAATCATATATTGCCAAATTAGCTTAATTTGACTTAAAAGACTATATCTATTTAATCAATCGCTATGGAAACTATAATAATACATAAAAATACTATATTTCTCATAAAAATATTAAAATAATAAGTCTCAGTAGAAAAATACACCAAAAAGATACATCAAATTAACTTTTAATGCATTTTTTTGCATAATAGGGGCACGAAAACCAAGACAAACCCCTTGATTGATGGGAGATCAAGTTTTTGTTCCCCAAACAGCCACCTAGATACATTTAGCTTCCCCATATCTGATTTTAGCCCACAAAAACTTACATACACTCAAATCAAACTCAAGTCTCCCTTAGGAAAAATGAAGAAAAATGACTTTTTCTTGTACTTTTTTTTTGTCTCCCACATGTTCTCTAGCTTTGCCTATATAAAGAGAGTCAAATACCCTCTTCTCTATATGATATTTTTGGCCAAAGAGAGGAAAGAAACCAGAACACTTTGTTCTTGAGAGTTGACGTGAGTTTGAGGAAGAAAATGGAGGAAAAGGAAAAAATCGAGGAAGTTTTCGAAAGATAAATCCAAATTCATCCTCCACCCTTATTTGATCTCTCAAAATAAGTAAGTAAAACCTATAAACCTTATATCTAAGATCCCTCAAAATATCCCCCAACACACCCCTTTAAACACCTCAAGAATCAAGAGTCAAAATTAAAACCGAAAAGGCGTCGTAGTTGAAAATTATGGGTTGTTTTGTTTATGAATAATATGAGATGTTGTTGTGAGTTGTTATCTTTGAGTTTGATTACTTATAAGTGTGATGGAGCCTTGATATTAAAGTCTAAAATACAAGCATGCAAAGAAATGGAACAAAAACTTGACATGGTATAAGTAGAAGACTTGAACCCTAAGAGGCTTAATTTTTGAGAACTTTGATGTTTCTGCCCTGAGATTTGAAATGTCATAACTCAATGTAATAAATTGATCTAAGCATGTTCTTTATGTCCAGACTTATCTTTTTGTGTTATATTTAATCCAAAGTTGGTTTCAACTCATTTTCATAACTAGAATTCAAGATATTGCAATTTTACCAAAGTGTGTCATTTTTCAACCAGTCAACACTTCCGACTTGGAAACCCTATTTTAAAATGAGATCCGAACTTTGGTCTAAACATGAAAGTTGTAGATAACATGTATATCTATCTACCCACAAAAAATGAGAACAACATATTGAGTTTTGATAGGTCAAAACCCCTTTGAAAATCTCTGTTGAGTTTTAGCTCCCGATGAACATTCTACAAAATATTATTACTATCATTGTTATTACTTTAATTTCTTTAAAATATTTAATTTAAAAACTTTAATTTTTATAAAATTCATTAAATTTATAATATTTTAGCATAATTAATCCATTTTATTTAATAAAAATTTTGTCAAGTCTTTATGTTTAAAAATATTAAATTTTTAATAAAATTAATAAAATCTTATTATTATTATTATTATTATTATTAATATCACACAACATAACAATAAGGAGACAGGAACAACCAATAGTGCGTGCTTCAGGCTATGCACACGTAGCGTGTATGTGTGGCGGCCCGTGGTTAATTCGTTCCAAATTTAGGACGTGCGTCCGGACAGTCTGGGCATCGATTTTGATGGCCGTTCGTCGCTATACGTAAGTGGTCGTGAGATGAGTCTGGTTGAAACAGAGGTCCGAGGTGGCGGTGGCGGGAGCCTAAAATTGGCTCGGTGGACTCTTTTGAACATTTTTCTGAAATGTTGAAACTCTTGGTATATTGCACTAGGGTGTTTTGTGGCGGCTTCTAGTAGATTGGTGATGGCGTAAAGGTGGTCCAGAGGGTGTCAGATGATGGTGGCAGAGGGTGGTGGTGTGTGTGGTGCACGGGTGTGTGACAGGTTTATGCATAGGGGTTGCATGGGGAGTGCAAGAGGCACTGTAGACACCATAATCTAATTAAGCTGAATCTTAGACACTCGTCTCAAATACGCCCCGATGATGAAAGAATGAGAATCAAGCTAGGAGATACTCCTAATTAGTAAGCGAAAACACAAAAACTATCAAATAGCCAAAGCCGTTACCTTCGTTTCTAACGACTGTCACTATTTAATCCTCGCCGCTACTTTTTGATCTTGGCTGCTACCTTTGTTATAGCAGCCACCACTTTGGAAACCCCACCGCTACGCTTCATCTTCATACAGATTGCGGCATGAACAGTAAAAAGAAAAAGGTGCCGGCCTAAACTGTTAAAAAGTAAAAAGGTAACGGCTGTCACTATTACCCTTTTTTGGACATGTGGCAGCATTTTAGAGGGGGTTTGTCTTACCTGTTTTATCTATAAATAGACGCCATTTCCAAAACAAAGAAGAGGAGAACAATTCCAAAATACCCTTACTCTGCCAAAATCCAGTCTCACCCAATATCCTATACTTCCAAGCCATTTTTGTGTTGTTGCTTGCCTTGGAGGAGTCCTTGTAGCTTGTATTGGATTGAAAGCCTCCTATTCACACCCCTGAGGGATCATTTGAGGCGGATATATACACGAGGTAACCTTAACTACGATTTTTCTCTAATCTCTCATTTTCTTCCTCCAAGGGTGTCGTGGGTGAGATTTTTATTATTTTATTATAATTTATTTCTATACAAGCATCATTTTCCTCAAGTTCTTATTATATTCAGTTCCTTTACAGTCTTCTGCTCGTATAGTTACTATTATTTCCATTCTATTTTCATACTCACGAGCATACCGAACACATTTAAAGTCTTCTAAGGTTCTACAAAACCAACGGCTGTGACCTTTCAATGACACAGTCGTGAGGTTTGTTTCACCTATAGTAATGGCCATGAAGTGTCATGCTGAGCCACCATCTTTTTGATTGAAAATAGTAACGGCCGTGAGGTTCCTATACCGAGCCATCATTTTCAGACCTATACAAGTTACGGCCGTGTGGTTTATTTACCCAGGCCACGAGATTCCTTTTAGACTGAAGATATAAAGAAACTCTTTCAAAACCCTTTGATCTCCTTCGATTTCATATTCTTTTTGTCTTGTTTTTGTTTTGTTTAATGTTCATGCATATCGGTTTACTTTCTTGAGAAACAATGAATAGTAGATATGGCCTAGATTGAATGAGCTATGGTCTCTATTCTTTATATTTTCATTTCTGCTTGTCCAGAGATTCTACAAAATCAACGGTCGTGAGGTTCTTATACCAATCAGTTACTTTTATGCCTATGAATAGTCTAGTCGTGATATTCTTTTCTCTAGGCCGTGACCTTTGTCTTGGGTTAAGAGTGTGAAGATATCTTTAAAAGTTTCGTGATATTTATGCTTTATAGTTTTGTTTTCCTCTTTGCTGTTCTGATATGTTTTCTTTCTTTTATACCCTTGTTTCCTTCCTTGAGGGGCAATGAACAGTGAATCTAACACCAGATATGTAGATTGTGATCGTTGTTCTTTATGCTTTCATTTTACTACCTAATGTGGATCTAGAACATGTCGGCTGTGACCTTAAATACCTATGGCCGCATGTTTTATAAACCATAAAGTGTTGGCCATAATATGTCGTTATCATGACCGTTAGTTTTACCTCTGTGATTGTCACAGTCGTCCTTTTACCTCGGCTACGGCCGCGGGATTTTTGGAAGCTAGTGACATGAGAAATGTGTTCATGCATCCTTTTTTCATTCGCAGTGTCTAGTACTTTCTGTTTAGTGTTTTTCATTGCATGAAGGATGAAGGATGAAGGATGAGGGATTTAGCCTAAGATTGATAGGCCATGGCCTCTGTCCTGTTTATCCTAGACATTTGGGCCCCTTTTTGCTGCTTGCTTCACATCTATACCCTTTTTGGAACCCTGAAAACTATAGCCGCGACTTTCGTTTGTCACGGTCGTGAGGTTTTATTTATCATGTTTGTCGCGGTAACCCTATATTTATCACGGCCGCTAGCTTTATGACCTTTTATGTCACTGCCGCGACATGTGTTGCTACGGCAGTGTGTTTTATACATATCCAGTAGCTTGAAACAGTATTTTGATGTTTTCTGTTTTGTTATGCGTAGCATGTTTATAGCATGTTAAAAACTGAAACCTTGTTGTATGTCGCTTAGATTTTTATTTGTTTATTTTACTGCTCACTCGTATGTTTTTTGCTTTACTTTGCTCAAACTATACGTGTGGCATATCTAGAAATAATAATCAAATTGCATAATCCTGAGAATCATAGTTAGGTTTTGCATTGTTGTTTACTTTTATTTGAACTCTCTTCAACCTCCCTTTCTGTATATATTACATTTAAAAAAGTTTATAATAAGAACTAACATTGACAAAGTAGAGGCCAACCTCATGGTTGGGTGAGAAGAGTGCTAACACCTTCTTTTCTCGTACTTTAGCCCCCGAACTCTTTTTTTCTCCAGTTACGCTTTTAAAAGACCCGCAACATTTTTTTTATTTTTTTTAGTTTTTCTCAAAAATCAAGTGGCGACTCCATTTTGTTTTAAAAATGCGTTTTAATATTTTAGATTTTTCATTTTAAAAAGAAAAGGAACATTCTTCTAAAAACGTTGGATATCCGGTGCAATCCCCCTCCCAATCTCTAAAAACGCCTACCATTTTTTTGGCGACTCCGCCGAGGATTGGTTTTTCAAAAAAAATCATAAGAGCGTTTAACTTGAAATGTCAATGGTTCTTATTATAAACTTTTTCATCGGTATTCGCATATGCATTTGCATATTTGTGTGCTTGGCTCTTAAACCCCCGCTCCGCCTACCCGATACATCGGTCAGTTCATTGTCTCGGGGTTACGTCGGGGAAGCCAATAAGCTTTCTCACCACATGTTTTTATAGATGTGGCAAAAATAGTTATTGCGTACCGTTTGACCATGCCTTGCACCATTTTTGGCATTAAGAGGTATATTTTTTATTCTATTAAGAAGGTACACTGAGTGAAGACCTACCAGCCTTTTCATGAGCGTATAGCTTCTTAGAACCCTTCTTTTAGGATCAATAAATCTTTTAAGATTATTTGATTTTCTTTTTATAGATGCTTTTGTTTGTATAGTGGCACCCCGATTAGGGTTAGCCTTCATTTTTTTGATCCGTCATCGAGGGAGAGCTATTTTGAGTTTACGTGGGAGATTTTCAATTTGTACGAGTTCATTTTCGAGAGTGAGTTGTTTTGAGTCTAAGCCTAGCTAATGAGTTTTCCAGTTTGTGTAAGCCCTTTCAACTCAGAGGCCGGGGATCATAGCTTCAGATAGAGAAGAACCTATACGTACTTGGGCCTGATCTTCGAGCAGAAAGTTCAAACATACTAGCCAGTTTAGATTGCCGATGGTAGACCCCAAATTGGCTATGGCTGACATGATAAGGGCAATTCTGGAATTACAACGGATAGTTTAAGAGGTCAGTACTGCTATGATGAATCAAGCTAGGCTTCAGACACAGTGTCAGGCTCAGATTTAGGCCTTATAGACTCGGGTCACGGAGTCCAATGTGATTGTTCCAAATGATCAAGCGATAGGAGTAGAAAATGATATTTGGGATGACAATATAGGACCCGAGGGAGCTCAACAAGTAGCTGCTGCATAGCCTGTTCGACCGGGGATCCCAAAAATTCTGGTCACGAAAGAATCAATATTGTCTGTTAAGGTTGATAAGCTAGAGAAAATTTTGAGAAAAGTTCGAGGTGTTGAAGACTATATAGAGAAATTCAAGATTCCTGATATAGAGAAATTTGACAGGACCGGGGATATGAGGATTCATCTCTGAATGTATGTGGGGACTTTATCGCCAATGGGTATTAATGACTAATTGAAAGCCCAACTTTTTCAGCGATCTTTGTGAGGAGCTGCTCAAAAATGGTTTCTGTCTTCAGATGCTGCCAAGACGAGGACATGGAAGGACATTACCATCGCATTTTTCAATCAGTACAACTACAACATCCAGCTCGAGGTTACCACTCGGGAGCTCGAGACCACCCGGCAGGAAGCCAAAGAATCTTTCGTGGAATTCCTGACCCGATGGAAGGCTAAAGCAACTAAGATGGCAAGTTGGCTCACTGAGAAAGAACAAGTAAGAATGGTGTTGAAGAACCTGCAACCGCAATTCCACAAGTATTTGATCACGCAGCCATTGATGACATTTGAGTATATTTTTGATGCAAGGGTACAAATAGAGGATGCTCTGCAGTTCGGGGATATTAAAAAGGGAGAATCGAGTCAAAAAATGGTCCAGAAATTGTATGCCAGTAATCAGAATAATGCCGCCAATGCAGTGAGCCTAAGTTACGAAGCGAACTTGCTAAACCCCAATCTAAATCAGGAAGGCCCATTTGTTCAGCTGACCACCCAAAATCCACCCCGAAATTAGAAGAGAACCTTCACCCAACTCACCGTGTCGTTAACATCCATCTTGAGCCGTTTGATTGAGAGGGGCCTCATAAAGCCTTTGGAGCTGACTTTGCCTCTAAATCCTTTGCCACCCTGATACAATCCTATCAAGTACTGTGCCTTTCACCAGGGGCATAGACATCTGACTAACAATTACTTGCGGCTTCAACATGAAATTCAAGATTTGATTGACAACAAAGTGATCCCTCCGCCCACCGCTATACAGAAACTGAACATTACTACCAACCCCCTTTCGAATCGTGCCAATCAGTAGAATGTAAACGTCATCGAGGAAGAGTTGAAAGGATTTGATCCCACCGAGTTCATAGTTTCCATGGCAAAATCGAAACCGTTTGTAGATTTGCCATCCAGGCAGGAAGTGTTGTGGCTAGACGACCTTATCCAGGATTTGATTGGCATGATTCTTTCACCTTGCCAATTTTCATTATCCATGAGGATAAACACCCCCCCCCCCCCTTGCCAATAATGAAGAAGATGAAGAAGTCAAACGCCTATGGGAAGATTTAGCCCACCTCAAGGCATTGGATGATTTGGATGAGGCCAGAATTGACATCAAGTGGCACTTCCCAACCATCCCGAGCAATGATACAACTTGGCATCAAGGGTCAACTTGGTACGGCGAGGCTAACCCAAGTTTTGAAATAGGAGAAGCAAGAAAAGAAGTATAAAAAATAGGAGAATCTTTAAAAGAAAAGGATGTCGATAGTGAAAACAAGTAGAAAGAGAATTTGCCAATTAGTACGAAAGCCGAAGAGAAGGAGCAAAAAGAGAAAAGTACTCCCGAAGTAAATTTGTTAGGAATCGCAAGTCTTTCATTTGATCCTTCTGTATATATAGTTCCTCTCCATGGACCAAAACTAAGGACACCTCTACCCAATGGACCTATTTCATGTTCACTCGAATGGGATTATCAGGAAGAGAATGACATGTGGGAGTTAAAAGAAGTCGAGCAAGAATTCACAGATATAGAATATGATGAAGAAGAAGATGTGCCGGAATAGCACCTGGTAGTTGAAGAATCACATGACCATGGAGGCCCGTGGGAGCCTTAGGGCCTTCCCTTGTCCTACAGTTACGAAGACCCGTTGGATGAAGTGTTATTGCCACAACTTTTTGAGCTGGAGGCTGCAACCAGCGAAGAGTCCGAATGGTTTTCACAAAATATAATGGGGATCAAGGAAGACTTCTGGGGAAATGAAGGGAACAGTGAAGAGACATACAATTTTTGGGCTTTCCAAGAGAAAAGAGGCCCAGTGGCCAAAATTTGGGAAGTAGTTGACCAGTTTGAAGGGCTATAGGAGCTCGAAGAGCATATAGAACACCTGACAAGGAGTGAAAGACACTTTAAGCCTGCACAACTGGAGAAGAAGCAACCAAGTAGATGCACAGAGGACCCGAGGAAATAGACAGAAAGAATAGAGAGACAGAATAGTGAAGAGGAAGATGTAGTTCTAAAGCAGCTTAAGAAGACGTAAGCTAATGTAAGCATTTGGAGATTGCTGGTAGCATCTCACAAACATCGATAGGTCATCCTAAAAGCCTTGAATAACGTAGACATACCAATTGATGTCACTCTGGACCGGTTGGTTGAAATGCTCGTACCCGAGAAATAGTCCAGTATTATTGCCTTCAATAACAAGGATTTTCCAACAGAAGAGCCATCCCACAATAAGTCGTTGCATTTAACCATCAAATGTTTAGAAAAATGGGTACCGATTGTTTTGGTCGACAACGGTTCCGCCCTCAACGTATGCCCGTTGTGAACTGCTTATTGTCTAGGATTGAAGACGCAGGACTTCAAGCCGAGTGCACAGGGGGTACGAGCATATGATAACACGCGAAGAGATGTCTTGGGATTGGTGACTTTTGCTGTAACAGTGGGAGCCTTGGAAAGTGAAGTAGAATTTCATGTCCTTGATGTGGTAGCATCATTCAACCTGCTACTGCGAAGGCCATGGCTACATGACCCATTGATTAGAGCTGTTCCATCCACCCTACACCAAAAGATAAAATTGATCAAAGATGGAGTAACTATCACTATACCGGGTGACGCTAGCTTGTCAGCTCTGCTCAGTTATGCTACCCCGCTTCTGGAGATCCAACACAGGAAGGAGGACTTCTTGTTGAATGGATTTGATTTTGATGAAACCAAGGCTATACAAGCTCTGATGAATGGTAAGGGGAGTTATGTTAACCCAAGAATCATAGCCTGTTGGAGGCAAAACTACCAAGATCATTATTTTTATAAACGATTTTCTCTCAAAAATAATTGGATGGGTAATTACCAAAACGGGCTCCAGATAAAACTTTTGATGTTGAATGATCAAAATAAAAACTCGTGCAACCACAATTAATTTAGAACAATACCTTTTTGGTCTATTCGCCAACTACGATTTTGATTCCGAGTTGAAACTCCCATCAGACCTTCTACTGTATTCTTTTATTCAATTCTCAAATGTAGTGTGGGCTACAATCATTTGAGAACTTTTACCGGCAGAACCTAGTCAGTTTTAGTCTTGAAGACAAGTTATGAATTTGATTCAGCATACCCGTATATTTATAGGGCTACAGCAGGGACCTGTGGAGTAATTATGATGAAGACTTCTAGTGTAACCTAGATACGTATCCAGCAGTTTTTGCAATTAAGCAAATATCTCAGCGGTATCTATAATTATGAAAATCTTGTAGCGATTTCTACAATTTTCATAAAATACTAAATTACAGTTCACACCACTAAAGAACT
>JAOTRH010438607.1:0-68845 GCA_034768845.1 Heliamphora exappendiculata | reverse complement strand
AACCACTATAAATCGCTGGTGTCTGGTTCTTTATCTCTATCCCTCTTCTTTTAATATTTGCTTTGATTTCATATTTGTATATCTAGTTTCATTGCAATATTAAAAAGGTTTCCTGAAAAAGATTTTTAAATTTCTATTGCTAGTAAAGAAACCCAATTCACCCCCCTCTTGGGTTGCCTAGTTCTAACACTTTGTACTAAACCCGATATCTGCTTTGCCGTTGGCATAGTTAGCAGATATCAGTCTAACCCAGGGCATGAGCATTGGACTTTGATAAAGAATATAATCAAGTACCTAAAAGGACTAAGAATTATATGTTGGTTTACCAGGCAGACAGTCTAACGCATTTAAGGTACACAGACTTAAATTTCCAGTCTGATAGAGATTCCCATAAGTCTACTGATTCCGCCATGGAGGCCGAGTATGTGGCAGCTTCTGAAGTAGCCAAGGAGGCCGTTTGGCTCAGGAACTTTCTGTTGGATCTAGAGGTGGTATCTTCAGTTTAGTTGGCTAATACACTTTACTGTGACAATACCAGAGCGGTTGGAAACTCGAAGGGGCCAAGGGTTCATAAGAAAGGCAAGAACATTGAGCGTAAGTATCACTTGATACGAGAAATTATACAGAGAGGTGATGTTTCTATGACCAAGATTGCATCAGGAGACAATCTTGCAGATTCTTTTACAAAGAGCTTCTCGGCTAAGATTTTTGATAGTCATGTAGAGGGTATGGGAGTCAAATGTATGGCAGCATAGTTTTGGGTATAAGTGGGAGATTGCTAGGGTTAGTATATTGAAAACCATATTTTTAGTATTTAATTTTATTTTAATAAATTTAATTTTCTATTTTATAAATTTTTTTATGAATAATGTATGTATATCATTTCTTTATTATGTATAGATGTTTAATATTCTGTATAGTATTTAATCTGGTATGTAGAGTACGACCTGCACACAGAAGATCAGATTTTAGATTTTTGCAGAATATAAGTTTTATGTTCATAGTTTAAAGAAAAATGGGTATACCATCGATACGATTGTGGCATAGAATTTTAGTAGGTCTATCTTGGTTACGGAGAACAAATAATAGTGTCGTCTATTGTTCCAACTCTCTGTGCTAGTACACTTTGTGTGTATTGAACTGAATATTTGGGGTAATTAATTTTATACTGACTATAAAATTAATTTACACTCTAAAATTATTATGAATAGTACTTATCATCTTAATCCCAAAATAATTATTGATTTGCGTATATTTATTGTTCGTTGTTTTGATTTATTAAAGGGTGCGATCTTATACGGGTCTATGTTCCTGGTGAGTTGGATAACAGTATTATTTATATGCCAAATATTAATTATTGACGGAATCCACGTCCCGAATAATCGGGATTGATGATACCCCCTTAAGAAAACTTATAAGTTTTGACCGGATCAAACCCTACAGGTGGATTTGATTATCCGACGGTCAAATAAGTTAAGAGGAAGGGCTTAAGGAATATCAAGATGCCGTTTAAATTAAATTGTTAATAATTAAATTTAATTAACGGGTATCGAGAATCTTAACGTGGCGAGAAATGGTAAGCATTTAATAATAGGAGCTTAATACAAGAAGGTCTTGAGATTATGGGTCAGAGTGCATTTATAGTTCTTTAGTGGTGTGAACTGTAATTCAGTATTTTATGAAAATTATAGAAATCGCTACGTCTTTCCATAATTACAGAAACTACTAGTAGGTATCTGTGTTCTACTTGAAGTCTTACTCATTTTTACTCCGCAGGTCCCTGCTATAGCCCTCTATATATGCGGGTGGCTGAACCAGTTTGATATCTCATACATATAATATATTATTGATATATCATATTTTGTCTCTCAAGACTAAATATATCTGGGTTCTTCCAGTACGAGTTCTCGATAGTCCGTAATCCACACTACGTTCGAAGATCGCGTAAGAAAATTCAGTAAAAGATCTGACCGGAGCTTCAACTTGGAATCAAATCGTAGTTGAAGAATAGATCAACAAAGGGTATTCATCTAAATTAACTTTGGTTGCACATGTTTTATTTTGATTGTTCGTCGTCAAAAGTTTTATCTGGAGCTCGTTTCGGCGTTTGCTCATGTAGTTATTTTTTTTATCAAAAATCGTTTGCAAAAATAATGATCCTGACAGTATTGCCTCCAACAATTATGAGTGCTTATACTTTTAATCTCGAAATAATTATTATTAACGTATATTTAGTATTTATTGTTTTGATTCATTAAAGGGCGCGATCTTTTACGGGTCAATAGTCCCGATGAGTTAGATAGCAGCATTAAGTATATAGCAAATATTAATTATTGACGGAATCCACGTCCAGATTGTTCGGGATTGACGAAACCGCCTTAAAGAAACTTATAAATTTTGACAGAGTCAAACCCTAAAGGTGGATTTAATTATTCGGCAGTCAAATAAGTTAAGTGGAAGGGTTTAAGAAATTTTAAGAAGTCGATTAAATTAAATTGTTAATAATTAAATTTTTTTGGTGGGTATTGAGAATCATAACATGAGAAGATGAGTTAAGTATTTAATAATAGGAGCTCAAATAATTGGTTTTGAGAATGTAGCTGAGAGTACAATTACAAATATTTAGTGGTATGAATTGTAATTTATGTTTTTATGAAATTATCTTCGGAGAAAGCGGGTTTTCATAATTACATTAGAAGCCAAAGTCATATTTACTTCACAAGTCCCTATTGTAGCCTTTTATATATGCGGTTATACTAACCCTAGCCCACATTCCACATATCATTCATTATTGAATTAGGGTTTCCATGTAAATCCTAGGTGGCTAGATTAGCTGGTTCAAGATCACGATAGATCATAGCTCACTCTACGTTCGTGACTTGCATTCGAAAATACAGTAGAATGCTTGATGGGGGCTTTAACTCGAAGAATTCACATTTGTTGTTGTTGCAGTAACCGAAATCATTCTACTGGATTTTGAAAGGTATAATCCTGAATCTAACTTTGGGAGTGTAGGTTTTATTTTGATCGTTCGACATAAAATAAATTTTAAACTAGAGCCTATTTCAGCGATTTCCCATCCAGTATTTTTTTAGTAAAAAAAATCGTATTCAACTTAATGATCTTGGCAGTTTGCCTCCAACAGTGATATGATGTTCCAAAGTGTCAAGTTATAAGGGTTTCTAGCTCTTTATATCTCGTTAGGGAATGTTACCTAACTATGAATTTTGTTTGTCCATATAGGAGAGATTTTTCGTTGAGCAAGGGCTATTTTGCCTGAAAAAGCTTTTCAGGCTATATTCTAGGTTATAGCAAATATTGCTCGTGCTTGGTGAAGAGTGGCCCTCATTTCATCACGTTACTATCTGTACATTGAGAATTGAGATTACGGTACCATCAAAACTCCCGATCGTGCGGTTGACGATTACTTAGACACTGTTCGGTATTAGTTATGAATAAAATGGCTTCATGGTAACGGTTATGCCATGAGCTTTACTTTTAAACTTGTGTGATAGTAGATTCGTTTACCTATGGTTATTGAGCCTAAAAGATACTTTTGAAAATACAGAGAAGGATATTTATGAGATTTTGTGACAAGTAAATACAGTATCTTACATCTCTAGTGAAAGGCATGATGTTTTAGTATTTCTAAATGAAATGATTGTTTTTTTATCTTGTTCATTATAATACTAAGTGCACTCTCATATAACCTTTACGATTGCAGATCGCAAGGATTGCTAAAGTTGGTCCACCATAGTATCAGATCCATAGACCCGAGCTCGCAGTCAATTGTCATTTTTGTTTTAAATCTTTAGTAATCATGATCCGAAGTATGAAGTTTTACGCCAGTGTGGATGTATGGGAAAACGTATCCATAATATGTATAGTTGCTTTTGTTCCTATAAATAGATAATTCTAGTTTGACTAGTACAAATATTCTTTTGACTGATTTAAATTGCATCAATTTTTAGTGCATAGATAGAGGGTGTGAAAGTTATCGTCGTCGAGTGATTGTTTGCACAGCCTATGGTGAGTGTTTGTGCTTTTTAGGCGACTAAGATGACAGGTTAATGGCTTTACCTTACTACTTGAGAAGTCACGAAAGTCTTAATTTTCTTTTATCTACCCAATTTGTGAGTGAGGTCAATGCTGCTCCAGGAGAACTCCCTCATATCACTTGTGATTTTTTTTGTGTGTTTCCCAATGACTTGTTTGAACTACCTCCATGATGGGACGTAGAGTTTTCCATTGATCTCATCCTGGGAACCGTACCCATTTCTGTGGCACCTTACCATTTAATGCCGGTTGAGTTATAAGAATTGAAGGTAAAACTCTAAGAACTATTAGACAAAGGTTTTATATACCCGAGCACTTCGTCATGAGAAGCACCGACATTGTTCGCTAAAAAAGGATGGATTCTTACGTTTGTGCATCGATTATCAGAGATTGAATCGAATGACTGTAAAAAAAAATACCCAATGCCTAAAATTGAGGACTTGTTTGATCAATTAAAGGGTTTGAGTTGTTTCTCTAAGATTGATTTGAGATCGAGTTACAACCAGTTGAGAATAAAGGAGGAGGGCATTGCGAAGATGGAATTCCGCATACGCTATGTGCATTACAAGTTCTTAGTTATGCCCTTTGGTTTAACAAATGCTCCAGCGATGGTCATGAACTTAATGAATCATGTCTTCCACCCTTATCTTGATAAATTCGAAGTTATATTTATGGATGTCATCTTGATTTACTCACCATCGAGGGAGGCTCACGAAGAGTATTTGCGGATTAAATTACAACTTTTACAAGACCACTCGCTGTACGCAAAATATGAGAAATGTGAGTTTTGGTTATCCGAAGTAAAATTACTTGGGCACAGGATTTCGGGTGATGGAGTGACAGTAGATTCTTCAAAGATTGAGATTGTGATAAGTTGGGAACGACTAAAGAACGTGTTTGAGATTCAAAGCTTTTTGGGTTTGACAGGGTACTACCGACGATTTGTTGAAAATTTTTCTCGACTTCCCACGCTTATGACACGTTTTACACGTAAAGGAATCAAATTTACGTGGAGTGAATCTTATGAGCTTGCCTTTCAGGAGCTAAGAAGAGGCTGACTAGCACACCTATCTTGGTGATACCGGAGTGGGGGTTGGGTTACACGGTTTATTGCGATGCTTCTCATGATGGTCTTAGTTGCGTTTTGATACAACAAGGAAGAGCTGTTGCTCATGGTTCTCCATAGTTGAAAAGTCATGACAAGAACTACCCGAGTCATGATTTAGAACTTGCGGCTATAATCTTTGCTTTGAATGCATAGAGGCATTATTTGTACGAAAAGCACTTTGAAGTGTTTTCGGATCATAAAAGCTTGAAATATTTCTTTTTTAGGACCTAAATCTATATCAATGGAAATGGATGGAGTATATAGAGAATTATAATTTTGACTTACAGTATCATCTGGGGAAGGCTAACGTGGTGGCCAATGCCAATAGTCGCAAATCTCTGGGTTCCTTAGCCCTTGTGGCCATTCCGAATTGGAAGATGATTGAGAATCGTGGTGAGTTTGATTTACGTCTTGGCGAGGACGATGAGTGTGCTACCTTATTTATGATGGTTTCGCAACCTACGCTTCTCAATCAAGTTATTGATGCACATCAGCAGGATAGTAAAGCTTAGATGATTTGTGATCATACTATGAGTAGGGATAACATCAAAGGATCGGTCTTACATCCAAGTCGACATCGAATATTCTGTGGAAGACTTTTTGTGCCGAAGTTGTGTCACTAGGACATGCTCCGTGAATTTCATCAGCCTCGCCTTGCAAAAAAATCTGTTTTATTAGATGTTATTCCCAAGAAAGTTTAATTTTACTTTTACTTCCAATTCCCGCTTATATATGTGGATATTCATTTTCTAATAGCTCATCTTTTCTCTTTTTTTTTCATTAGACGAGAATCTTGTTTTAATGCAAATGAAACTATATACTAGAAAGAAAATTGATCTTGAATAAATTTCATTCCACATTTTGGATTAGTTGTCATGTATTCTAGAGGACCCATTTATTATTTTGTTTTGGTTTATATGTAATTGAGATGTGGTGGAATTAAGAGTTCACTAGGAATTCAACTTGTATAGAGTTTAACATTATATGAACTTATGGGCTTCTAGAATTTTTTTATGTGTCTATAAATAAGACACTTATGGGAGTTTTAAGGTTATAAGTGAGAATACTTGAGAGGATACTTGGTAGAAAGTAGGAATTGGTTGAACTCTTTTACAAACAATATAGTAAAATATTTGCTCTCTTACTTGTGAGCGTAAGTCGGTATCTTTTTAACAGCTTAATTGGATCCACCAATGAGCGCGGAGACCCGAGAAATTATAATTCAAGGATAATTAAAAATTTTGGTAATTCTCGAAAATGATAAATTTTTTTATAAATTTTAAAATGCGGAGACTCAAGAAATTATAATTCAGGGATAATTAAAAATATTGGTAATTCTCGAAAATGATAAATTTTTTTATAAATTTTAAAATTTGTGTAAACCCATAAATGTAATTTAAACACATCATTGATACATGCATTAAAAAAATTGGATCTTGCAGTGAGTGCGGTCAGAAAATAGGACAAGCTGCTTGAAAAAGCTATCCGCACCCTCCCTTCTATCTCTCTCTCTCTCTCTCTCTCTCTCTCTCTCTCTCTCTCTTAGAAGACCTTGCTAATCTTTTACTTTTGGAGTTTTTATGTTTGGAGTTAGACAAAACCATAAGAAGCAAAGTTGCTCTACTCGATGAGGGCTTCATATTTAACTGAGTCAATTTTTGTTTCGGTAAATTTGGGCCACCCAGATGTGTTCGAGTTTTGAGTTTTTAACTCTTCGATATAGAATTCTAAACTATTTATGGATTCTTGTTATGAATTTATGATTAGGCATTTTTAAACTTGTGTTAAAATGTCATAAAACTTGTTTGGAGAGTGAAAATCCTAATTTTTGATGAAAACATGAAAAGTGTGCGAGTTAAAAGAAATGAGATTGATTATGTTTTTAATTGTGTTTAATACTGAATTGAGTTTGGATTTGGTTTGAGTTGTTGATATGAGTTAAATTTAAATCCTTGAAATACAGGTTATGCAAATGTAGTTGAATGTTGATAAATTAAATAGTTTAGTTAATGTACCGGGACAATGGGATGTGAACAATGTGGGTTTAAATAACTTTTCAGTGAAAGAAAAAAAACATACGCAAGATCGAATGCCCTACCTTTCGGTTAATCCTGAAAAAAAGTGCAATGGTGCCCTATCCTTCGGTGCGACTGTAAAAAAGTGCAGGGGTGCCCTACCTTTCGGTTGATCCATAAAAGTCTGCAATCGTGTGGCAAATTATAAAACCTATATAATGGGTTGCTTATCGGTGTCTTAAACTGGCCTGGTAGTGAGGGCAACGTATAGGAGTTTATAATTATCAATTGTTACTTTGTGTGGCAAGTCGGTGCCTAACTAAACCCGTGTTTAACGTGTTAAGTGTTGGTGTTATGTATAATCCAACTCTTGGTGGTCTCGACTTGTGTAGATTTTGAATGAGATGAGTTGGTGATTTTGAAGGTTGTGAGAAAACTTGTGACACCCCGTTCCCCTGGTATGTCAGGACATATGTAACTATAAATAAGGGCCATATTGTAGCCAAATGTTCATAAATACTTAAGATAGTTACTATATCATTAATAGTTCAGAGATTGTTCACAATACTTAATAATTATAGTCATCCAGAAAGCTTAACAAAAGTTACATTATGTCCGAGAAAAACTGAACAAAAGATCAAAAGTAAATAGTCTACGTCTTCAGACTGCGTCGTTGGGGTTATCCTGCTCCTGCCACACTCCCCCTTCTTCGTAGTCTCCTTCCTCAACAAACGCGCCTTCCTCGAAACGTTCTTCTTCTTCACCTGTGGCATAAATGCCATGAGCCGGAGCCTAGAAGAAAATTTCCTAAACCGTCTAACAAACTCACGACAAGATATTCTACAATACATATCGTATAACATCCAATGCAAAGTTAAGAGAAACAGAGATATAGGCAACCTATCAATTTCAACAGAATGAGCACAAATAGGAACAGAAATGTGAGTGCGTGATGCTGATGGATGCAATGAAAATGCCCAATTCCAAGCATTTCCAAAACAGTATCATGAATTCCACGCCAAAAATTACAGAGTAAACTTGATGGCTTTGCTCACTTAACTTATCCTAGTCTCGTTGCCAAAGGTAAACGCTCGCCTTGGCTACATGCCTTAACCGTTTTACTCAATGACAACAGCGTGAGGGGGGGGGGGTCTCCCAATTTAGCAGCCTCCCTTATACGGACCAGTTGATCCCACATTAAGTACTAGGATTCTTGTTAAGTGTTCAACCCAGAGTCTAAATAAAGTTAGTGATGAACCCATGGTGCCTAAACCTCCTTTTATAATAAAAACTTTCAATTCAATATCAAATATGGCAACCAAGGGCGCTCTAGATCCATAACCACAGTACAACGATTTCTATGTCACTCAACCCAATGTGAAAGATACGAAAAGACTCCGATAATCCAAGATGCAACATGTGAATGTTCATGATGTGCAACATGTGTTTTGTGTGCAATTTGTCATGGCATGGCGTATAAACATGGTAGGGCATATGGTACAACTTGTCAAAGTATCAAGTACAATTATGCGAAGTATAACCACAATTTAAGCGACATAGAACCGAATCATTGGTATCAGTTCATTTTATCAAAAGCATTATTTTTATATACTAATTACTCACAAATTTCATATAAAATTCACATACTCAAGTCTCATATGTAACACACCATTCGAACACTTAGCCAAATTTAGGTACAAGTTTTAATTGCTAGTTTTAAGGTTGCGACAATGTTTCGAAGCACTTAGACATTGATTTAGTTTCTGACATTTTAACACCAATTAGATAAAAATATTTTCTATAACTTTCATATTTATCACCAAGGTTAGTTCCTAAAGTAAAAAGGTCATTTATTTTATTTTAGTAAAAATGGTTCAGCAGTTTACACAGAAATATATTGGAATTGAGCCTTTGTTGGCTACTGTTTTGGGGCATCCATTCAAGGGCTATGGCTCAGATTTTTGCTGGGGTTCTAGTTTAAGATGTCCCCTACACGTTTCATGTTTTGAGCCAAGGCATGTTATTCGTAAAATGTTTGAGATTTTTGCCAATTTATAAAGAGGGTTCAATCAGCTTAAAAAGGGTATGCAGAGTGTGCTTTTAACAGAGAATGTTTAAAACCTTTGGGATATCATCCGGGGGTATTTTGATCTTATTTTTTTTAGTAACTGGTTTAATATGTTAGTTACAAAGTTCATGTTTACCACTTTTGTATTTGGTTTCAAAACAATTAGGTTTTAAGTCTCACAAAAAGGTGTGACAGAAGGGTCTGTCAGTCACTGAACCTTAGCAGAGAATTTGGGAAGTGTTTTTACCCATCAAGACTTCATATATTTGGCTCATTTTTGGTGAAAAAAAATATAAATGTATTCTCTACAAGTTTTATGTTTTGACATAAGCTTGGTTCTCATTCTAACTTAAGGTTTTTATGTCTGCAACTCAGAGTGGTCAAGATCTGACACTCTTTGGCAAAAATGAGATATCTTGAGTTTCACTCTACGAAATCACTTCAAACCAATTTTGTAGAAAAGATAACTCAAAATCTAGATCTGGACACAAAAATCACTTTAAGATCATTTTTCTACATTCAGTCATGATTATTTAAAGTAGGTGGCTAAAAGTGAGTAAGTCTAGAAAATCAATCTACTTTGGGTTTTGGTTGCTTAGTTTATGTTGTGTACATTTTTGACATATTTTCTTTGCATGCATGTTACAAGCTCACATAAATCAAAACTCCAGAGCATGTTTAGGCCATAAAACTCAAAGATACACACATGAAAATACATACAAGGCTTGCTCATACATAAACAGTCCCTAAATCACTCCTACAACGCCTTTTCGATTCATTCTTTGTTTTATTTTGTTAGGGTTTGTTTGTAGAAATGGATTAAGGGATATCTTGGGAGAGAATATCAGAAGGTTTAAGGGAGTTTCTTACCTCTTTTGATGTTTAGAAGCTTGTTGGAGAATAGGACTTAGCTTTAAAGATCACTCATTGGTTCCTCCTAACTCCTTCTTCCTTCTTTCTTTCTTCTTCTCTCCTTTTCCTTTGTGGACACTTAGAGAAATTTTTAAGGTTGCTCTCCGTCTCCTCTCAACCGAAATGTATGAAGGGAATGGGAGGTTATGCCATGTTTTTATAGAAGAAATGTAAATGAAAATTAATTATTACAAAAATTCAAAATTTGAATTTTCTTTGAATTTTATTGGTTGCATGGGAGGTGGTATTTATTCAAGACTTGAAAATTCTAATATTTGGGTAGTATGGTTCGGCTATGGCAGATTTGGGAGACTAAAATGCTGGTCTTGAGTTTAATTAGGTTTTAACTGGTATTTTGGTGCTTTTTATGTATTTAATTGCATAAAATATTAATTTTATGTACCTAAACCTACTAAAATCTATTATATTAGTATTTCTAATTAATTTAGTCATCTCATGATTTATCATAATTTTGATAGAAATTAAATAAATAAGTGTAGACTTTTAAGTTAAATTAAGTTAGTTTGACTAGAATTGACTTTTTGACTTATTTATTATGTAGAGATTTTAAATAATTATTTGTTCACTTTTGTTAAGCTATATTATTATATTATTATATATATTACTTGTATAAAAAGTATTTGGCCAAAATAATACTTAATGTAAATATTTTTTCTCATTTTTAAGCTTAAAAAGGCAAAAAGTGACTTTTTTGGGCACATACTCCTAGGTGGTGGGCCATGCAAGGGGATTTTGGTACTTTTTGTTGTTATTTTATATTTTATTAATTAATTATGTATGAATATCTAATTTTGGGTGTTTATATGTTAAATTTTAAATTTTTAGGACTTTTTACTATACTAGGGGCAAAATGGTCATTTTATCTTAGTTATGGAAATTTTTGATTCTTAATTTAATATTTTATGTTATTTAGTTAATTTAAGTTATTCTGAGACTTTTCTAAGTGCTAAGACCTTGCCTCTGAGTATTTGGTCTCTTTTAAGATTTTCGGATCAATTTAGGATTTCGAGTTACTTAGGGTTTGCTCATTGTCCATGTAGCGACTTAGGTTCTCATTAATTATCCATCACTAATACTAGGGTTTGAGTCGGGTTATTACAAAACTACTTTCGGTGAACTTGCTTATGTTGACATTACATATTTTTACCTATTGCATGTCACGCATCCATCTATATTTAGTGTTAGATACCTATTGGGCCTTAACTCACGTTGTTCAAAACAAACTTTTTTTAGATTTTGGAGATGGTTCTTTGACTTAAAGATAGAGAGGGCTTGTGTTGTTGGTTTGGTATTACGTAGAATTGGTTTAGTTATGTTTTGTAATTGTACTATTGAAATGTTAGAGCATGTAAGTCATATCGTTATGTTTTGTACTTAACATTCTTTTGTTGTAAAGCCATAAGGCTAAGATGTTATGTTTATAGAATGTATGTTGATGGTATGTAACTCTAAGAGGAGATATTTTTCTTAAACTTGAGGAATTCTAATGTTTTTGGTTAAGTTTATAAGTTGAATCCCTTGATACATGGATTTTTAAACTCCTTTTTTCATCAAACTTTATGTTTTCAATAGCCCCTTATACTTACTTTTACATGAAAATGGGTTTGGATGAGTATTATAGTGTTAAAACATCAAAGAAATCGAAGTAGTACCAGACAGATCAATGGACCACTCAAGTGGTCCATCAAGCGATCTGGAGATTGTCTCGGTTTCTCAGTTGTAGGTTCGAGAAGCTGCAAGCTGCAGCAGACCGACCGAGTGGTTTTTAGACCCCACGAGCGGTTTGTTTGTGTGGCCAAATTTTATTATTTCAAAATTTACCCTTGTTTTATAAGTGGTGCTTCCCCTTCCTTGAAAAAGCTTTTTGAGTCTTTCTTATGTTTAAATTAGAGGACTAGGAGTCAAATTTTCAAATGCTTCATCATTCTAATGAAATTTCCTTTGGTTTAAAAGAGGTTTTTATTATGGAAAAAAGGGTTTGGTAAATGGTATTTTCTATAATGTTTCCTTCTTCTCTCTCGTTCTTCCTTGTTGCGATTTTGGGCCGTGGCATATATGCTGTTGGTTCCTAAATGTTGCCGCACTCGAGCACCATCTTGAAGAGTATTAGTCACCTCAACTTGCACCCCTTTCATAGGTATAGGAGCTCCACCCTCTCTAATTATCAATAGGAACATACTTAGGCCATGTCTAGGCAATGCTTGAACTTGACCTTAGGCACTAGCTTAGTCAACATCTCGATGCATTCTATCAGTATGTATCTTTGATAATGAAATATCACCTGAAGATAGCTATTCTTGAAATCATTTGATAACACACGATAGAATCAATAATAACATAGTGTCTATCAAACTCAATAACATATTAAAAAAGAAAATTGGGTGAAGCGATGTTGACACATGTTTATTAGTTAGGTAGAATCAATAATAACATAGTGTCTATCAAACTTTCTCGTACGATGTAAGCGACCTAGAATGTCATGCCCCAAAACTAGTGTCACATAAACCACCCAAGAAAAATCCGTTTCGTGATACCAAGATCGATCAAAACCACTCGAGCCCATACGAGTTCAAGAACTTAACCCAAGAATAGATTCAAAACCTTTGAAAAACACACCTCAGATGATTTATTTTAGGCAAAAAATGCACCCAAAAAAATATGGTCAAGGTCTCTAAGAGCTTAGTTTTAAAATAAAACAACGAAGATTTTCAAAATCTGTCCAGACCACTCGACCGGTCTTTACCCCACAACTTGAAAAAACAACTGAAGGTTCACTTAATCTCCTTTGAAACCTAACACTTAACCTTTTTCAAACCTTTTTTAAAACCTTCAAGGCATAACCAACCAATCTAAAACATACTAAAACAAGGTTCAAAACCCTCCTCGAGGCACAAGAATTGGTATTAAACATACAACCAACAGAAAACCATTTCATACAATCATGAAACTTAACAACCAACCTATGGTTCCTCTCATCTTCATATAAACTTACATGCATTGGTATGATGACCTTAAGAAAAGGGATTCTTGTAGGAGAAGCTTAGGTTCAAAAACCAAGGCCATGAATTGTCATTATATGATCCACACAAAACAGATTGTTCAAGCGGTCTGAGGATTGATTGAGCAGTCCTGCCTAGAAAGTTTTCAACCTTCTGCCACAACGCCCAACAAGACTGGGATTGAAACCAGCATGCATATCTCAGCTAACGCATGCATAGAACATATAAAAACATACTTTTTTATAATAACTAAGAGCAATATACAATACGTCGCCTATATATTTTACAAAATTAAATGGAGTTGGGCCTCACAACTCTTTTCCCCTTAAGGAATTTTTCTCCTAAAATTTAACACTAGAACTCTAGCCAACTACCTCATCGTCGATTACGAGCAATCTCCTAGATAAAACTTTGTAACACTGCACAACGATAAAGATAACGCAGCTCATCCCCCAAGAGTGACATCCTACCACACAAACACGTTCCCGAAGGATAAACATCCATATTGATTGGTTCCGCGAACAAAGTCTCACTAATGCTACGGTCATCCAAGTATAGTCAGATCGAGATCCAACTCACACCACTGAGACATCGAAGTATAACCTCCACTAGATGTGACCAGCTCAAGCGATTAAACGCACAGCACGAAGCTAATCCACAATCAGAACTGGTCTCAAACACTCCCCACTTCTAAACTACTGCATACTAGCTCATCTGCATATCATCACGCACGCTAAAGACTACTCTCGAAAGCCCAACACATGTTGCCAAATTCTGACATTATTCACAAGGATTCACACGTACCATACCCAAAATCTTGTTCAACCATCACGATCAACTGATGACTACAAAACTCAAAGCCACATCATCATTATACATACGTTAGAAATACCATCACTAAAGCTAATGAAATGCTCATTCTTGAGCAGAAACAAAAAACATCTGGTCCTAGAGAAAGGAACTCACTCAATTCACCAGAAATTCTGAAGAACACATTTTCTTCTCATGAGTTACCAACATTCCATCTAAACCTTCACACTCTACCAATCCCCAATTAGTTCGTCACTCGCAAACCACAAGACTTGATACATTCAAGAATACTACCCCAGCATTATAGCCATTAAGATCAATACAGTCATATAAACTCAAAGAGTCACTTAGGCTAGATACGCCACATAGACCAAACATTCCCTAGGTACACGCTTACCTATAAAAATCTAATCACATCACCCATTACAACATAACGTGTATACGTAACCCCACGTTTCACCATCGAACTTTGACTCTCAGTCGACCGTTCAACCTCTAATAAATCGTAATTGGTTTCATCCGCTTCAACTCAAACTTTTAACATGTACATCGGTCCCTCGAATCAACAACATTTTCCAATGGGCTAGTTATTGAATTCCAGACAATCGTTAACCATACCATTCGTCAATACCCACATATACACTTGCCCCTTTCTTTTACAACTGTACCATATGTATAACAATTCTCCACTAGTTAGCAACAACACATGATTCTCTTATCGTTCACCAATGCCATTCACCCATTCACACCTTTCCCACCAAGTAACCAACAAAGAATCGCCTCTCACACTTAACACTTTCCCCATACACACAACTCCTCATGGCCTTTGAAACATCAAACTGTGACACCCCATTACCCAGGCATGTCAGGACATATGTAACTATAAATAAGGAACATATTCTAGCCGAACATTCATAGATACATAAAATAGTTACTACATCATCAACGATTTCGAGTTTATTCAAAATACTTAATAATTACAATCCTCCAAAAAATTTCAACAGAAGTTACATTATACCTATGGAAAACTAAACAAAAGATCCAAAAAGTAGACATCCTACAACCTCAATCTGCATTGTTGGAATTAACTGGCTCCTGCCACTCTCCCCTCTCTTCGTAGTCTTCTTCCTCAAAAGGTCCTTCTTCTTTACCTGTGGCACGAATGCCATGAGCCGGAACCTAGAAGCAAATTTCCTAAACCGTCTAACAAACTCGCAACAAGATATTCTATAATACATATCGTATAATACCCAATACAAATTTAAGGGGGAAGTGATATAGATAATTTACCAATTTCAACAGGATAAGCACATATAAAAACAGTGGTGCGAGTGCGTGATGCAGATGAATGCAATGTGGATGCCTAACCCAAAGCACTTCCAGAACAGTATGACGAATTTCACACCGGAAATTACAGAGTAGACTTTATCGTATATTGATCACTTAACCTATCCTAGCCTCGTTGCGAAAGGTAAGTGCTCGCTTTGGTTACATGCCTCAACCGTTTTACTCAATGGCAACGGCGTGGGGGTGGGCCACCCAGTTTATTAGCCATCCTTATATAGGCCAACGGTCCCACATTAAGTACTAGGACACTCGTTAAGCATCAACCCAAAGTCTAAATAAAGATAGTGATGAATCCATGGTGCCTAAATCTCCCTTTTATAATAAAAATCTCCAATTCAATTTCAATATGGCAACCAGAAAGGTCCTAGATCCACAACCACAGAATAAACGATTTCCATTTCACCCAACCTAATTGAGGGATACAAAAGGGACTCCAATAACCCAAGATGAAATGCAGGAATGCCCATGAATGAAATATGCTTTTCGTGTACATTTAATCATAACACGATATACAAACATGACAAGGCACATGGTACAACTTGCTAAAGTATCAAGTGCAAGTATGCAAAACATAATCATAACATATGCGACATAGAATCGGACTATAGGCATGAGTTTACTTCATCAAAATTATTATTTTCATACATTAATCACTCAAAAAGTTCATATAAGTTCACATACTCAAGTCCCATAAAGCAACATGGCATTCGCACACTTAGAAAATTTTAGGTAATTATTCAATTACTAGTTTTAAAGTTGTGAGATTATTTTGAAGTACATAGACATAGATCTAATTTTTGAAATTTTAAAACCACTTAGATAAAACTATTCTCTACCACTTTCATGTTAATCACTAAGGTCAGATCCTAAGGAAATAGGGTCATTTAGTTTATTTAAATAAAAATCGTTCAGCATTTTACAGAGAAAGACACTAAAATTGGGCCTCAGTTGGCCACAGTTTTGAAGCATCAATTTAAGGGCTATAGGTCTAAATTTTGGTGAGGTTTTATTTTGAGCTGTCCCCTATAAGTTTTGTGTTTTGTGCTAAGGAAAGTTATTTGGAAAAGGGTTTGCAGAATGTGTTTTTAGCAGAGAGTTCTTAAAGCTTTTCGGGTATCATCCAAGGGTATTTTGTGTTGATTTTTGCTCATCATTTATTTTAACAAGCTAGCTACAATTTTTATGTTTACCACTTTTGGGATTAGCTTCTAAAACGTTGGGTTTTGAATCTCACAAAAATATGCGACAGAGAGATCTGTCAGTCACTGAATCTCAATAGTGACTTTAGGAAGTGTTTTGACCTATCAAGACTCCATATTATTGGCTCATGCTTGGTGGGAAGAATGAAAAATATGTTATCTACAAGTTTTGTGTTTTGACCCATGGTCGGTTCTCACTATAACTTAAGGTTCTGAGGTTTGCAACTTAGAGTGTTCAAGATATGACACTCTTTGGAAAAACTGACATATCTGGAGTTCTTCCCAAAGAAATCACTTCAAACCAATTTTGTATGAAAGATAACTCCAAAATATAGGTCTAGAAATAAAAATAACTTTAAGATCATTTTTCTACAATTAGTTATGATGTTTTAAAGTTAGTGGCAGAATCTTGGTATGCCCCGAAAATCAGGTAACTTATGATTTTGGTTGCTTAGCTTGTGTTGTGTGCATTTTTTATGTGTTCTCTTTGCATGCATAAAATAAACTCATATAAATCAAAACTCCAGAATACACACAAGCCATAAAACTCAAAAACATACACATGCAAGTACATGCAAAGCTTGTCTAAACACAAACAGTTCCTAAACCACTCCTACGACGCATTTTTAAGTTATTTTTTTATTTATTTCTTTAAGGGTTTCTTATAGAGATAGATTGAAGGTTATCTTATGGGATAATGTTAGAGAGTTTTAGAGAGTTTACATACTTCTTTTGATGCTTAAAATGCTGAGGAACAAGTGGACTTAGTTTCAATACTTCTCCTTAGACCTTTCTTTTTCTCTCATTCTTCTTTGTAGACACTTAAAAATTTCTGTGGGTAGCTCTCTCTCTCATCTCTCAGCCGAATGCATGTAGAGAATAGGGGGGGGCTTAGGCCTTGTTTTTGTAGAAAAATTTAAAGTGGAGGATAATTATTACAAAATTTTAAAATTTAAATTTTCTTTGATTCTCATTGGTTGCATGGGAGGTGGGATTAATTGATACTTACAAAATACCAGATTTGGGGCAGGGGGTTTCGGCCATGGAAGTGTTTGGGGCAGACAAAATAGATTTTGCATTTAATTAGGATTTTAAATTGTATTTTGGTACATTTTTATGAATATAAATGCATAAAATATTAATTTTATGTACTCTTTTGGTATCTAAACCTACTAAAATATATTATATTAATGTATTTATAGTTAATTTAGTCTTTTCATGATTTATCATAATTTTGATAGTAATTAATTAAATAAATATAGGCTTTTAAGCTAAATTAAGTTAGTTTAACTAGAATTGATTTTTCAAGTTATTTATTGTGTAGAGATTTTAAATAATTATTCATTTCCTTTTGTTGACCTATACCATCATTTTATTATATATATTATTAGTATAAAAAGTATTGGGTCAAAATAATGCTTAATTTATACATATTTTTCTCATTTTTAAGCTTAAAAAGGCAAAAAATAGCTTTTTAGACACATTCTCCTAGGTGGCCGGCCATGAAAGGGAAATTTGGTCATTTTTGTTGTTATTTTGTATTTTATTAATTAATTATATATAAGTATTTGATTTTGGGTATTCATGTGTCAAATTTTAAATTTTTAGGACTTTCTGTGGTACTAAGGCCAAAATGGTCATTTTACTTTAAGTATAAAAATTTTTAATTTTAATTTAATATTTTATATTATTTACTTAATTTAAGCTATTCTAAGACTTTTCTGAGTGCTAAAACTTTGCCTCTGAGTGTTTGGTCTCTTTTAAGGTTTTCGGGTCAAAATTAGAGTTTCGAGTTACTTAGGGTTTCCCCTGTTCATGTAGCGACTTAAGTTTTCGTTGTCTATCCATCGGTAATACTAGGGTTTGGGGTAGATCGCTCTACGGGTAGTTATAGTCTGGGCTATTACAACTACGATCTGGTCCGTGGTGTTACAATCTACCCTCTTTAAGAAAATTTTATCCTCGAAATTTCATGTGAGAGATTGTGGTTGGTTATTTGCACCTCTTCTCTTTTAAGTTGTTATTCTTGTTTACTTGAGTTGTTCTTTATTGAGGATGTGGATAAGGTCAGGTTTATACGTTCAACATTTTGGAAAAAAAATGGTTTCTTAATCTTACTAATTTCTTAAATCGATCACTACGAAATTTTCAATGATCACATCGCATACTTGTGGTGCGAAAATTGTTTAACTAGTGCTAACCTAAAAGTCTTTGTCCTTCAAACGTATCTTTTCCTGAGATAATGCAATAAGTCTAACTAACGTATATTTTAGAGTTTGCAGATTCGGGTATACCTCCAATCATTAACAAACACTCCTTTTCCTCTTGTGAAGTTGAGCCTCTTGTCCATTGGTTCACTTATTGGTCAAGTTGTATCATTCTCCCCGAACCGCTCGTTCCCTTTTTACAAATATTGTAGTTTCTTCCCTTCGGTAGTGGACATTCAAACTTTTCACCTCCAAACTTATTGCAATTAAAGCAGATCGTTGAGTTTGTCTCTTGTGAACGGCGGACACTCCCCTCATTGCCCATTGGTTGGTTAGGTTGCACCACCTTTTTCACACCATTTGTTCTTTGCTGCAACAATTTTTTTTGATCCTCGCAACTCTGTTCTGGTTAATGGTGGTTTTAGTTTAATCCTCTTCGTTGTGGGCACTCGGATCTTTTATGTCCAAGCCTATGGCATTGATAGCAGATTTTTTAATTTTGGTATCCTTTCTTCTAGTTGTTTTCATTGGTCATCTTGAGAGTAAGGTTCCGAGCATGTGATCTTCTTGTTATTCCGTAGTGGTCTTCTTTGATTGTCTTCTTCAATTCTTATCGGGTAGTGCATTATCTTATGTTATGGCTGGTTGCACCTATAACAAGCTCTTACTTTTGGTTGTTGTTGCTTTGTAGCCTTGATCCAGACCTCGGTTGTTCGGGAAAAATTCCTCCTCTCAAGTGCTGGGATATTCTATACTCTTAGGTCCGATAAGTACCATGATCCTTCCAGGGGTGCCTTTCCTTGTGTTTGATCCAAATTGGCCACTAGATCTTGCAAGATTCGTGCTACGCTCAAGACGTCTACTTCCTCCGTGGTTCCATTTACTCTCACTGAGCTCTCATGATTTTACCCTTTTTTCGCCATCTTTAGGGAAAAGAAAAGGGAAAAAGGGTCACCGAACTGTTTGACAAAGTTAGTTCTACTTTTAAGGTAAAAGCATGACACTCAATCTCCCTATTAGTATGAAAAGTCTTATTCAATGAGATTATATCGTTCTTCACCATAGATTGTCATAGAAGGGTTACCATTCTGGGTTATATAAATTTTCGTTATTGTATTATGGGTCTCACTTTATTGACTAGCAAAGTTCTATTCTAACCAATCAATTCCTTTATGTTTCTATTCCGTATACTGATAATCTCGTAGTGTTGTTCACACATAAAACCTCATATGGTTGCAAAGGCTAGTTGGAAGCTCGTTATTGTAAACGGTTTTAACCGAAAGTAATGAATTCCTTCAATCTCTTTTATGCCTACTCTTAACATACTATTAATGGTTTAGAACCGAGTGTTTAAACAGCCCAGGTGAGATACGAGTCTCGGTTAGGTATGGTAAAGAACTTTTGTTGGTATAAAATTTCACGGGTATACTTTTTACTTGTAGCTACCAATGTGTCGTGAGGTTTAACCAATAGAAAGCGTGGTTATAGTAAGGTAATTTATTACAATCCGAATGTTATCGTACTCTTGAAGCGATCTTTAACAAATCTTGGCGACAAGGTCTGTAATCAAATGCTTTCCAATCTTTCCAAGTGTTGTACCGTTTCTCTTAGCTTCCAGCATTTGTCCTTCATGTGCTGGTATGTAGGGTTTGGATGTTTCTTTCATTGACTGGATCATTTCTCTCTGGTTGGTGGTCACTCTAGGATAATTGAATTATGGTAAAAGGTACATCTGAGGCAAATATCGAGTGACGTGATCCATTATGGTTTAATGGTAAACTTTCCATCAAGCTCCTGATGCTCATATCGTTGTCAGAAATTCTCCATTGAAACAAGGGATGGCCGGATTCGGATACTATCATTTTGGTGAGAAAAGTTGACGTGAATATTGATACGTACAGATATTCTTCTATTACTTGCATACTAAGGGTGCCCTAAGCTTGAGGTTGTCTCTTATTTTTCGCTTCTCTACCGTCAGCACAAATCTTTTGCTTTCCGGTTCGTTAGATGTGTGGATTCGCTATGAACTAGTCTAGAAAGTCTAAACTTTGTCACATAGCGATGTCATGAGTCCCTTAGTGTGTAGCTATTGTGCTTAACTGTAGCTTGTTGATGGTATTGTTCTACTTGTCGAGTTCGGATCCTTTAAAAATGTGTAATCAGTTGAGTAAACCCATACTTTACCATTCCTGCAGTCGGGGGTCTTAATCTTTAAGACTTTGTTAAACGCGGACATTGACGATACTTTGAGTCGTAATGTTGAGGAAAGGTTACCTCATGATTCGAAGAGGCGTTAAGAGGGTTCCGTGCATTGTCCTAATCTTCCGTGAAACCGTTGAAGCCTAATAATGTGCCTGATGTTCATTATAGTCACTCACAGATCTGTGGGGCAGGGTTTTGAGGATTACTAGGAAAAAACATACGTGATTTCAATAAGGATGGTTAGCTTAATTTTACTGGTTTCAAAGAAGGTGACCATAACGCAGTGATTAGATAAGCATTTAGCTGAGAATTTCGAAGGGTATAAGAATGAGATGTAGCTAGGATTAGCCCGTCTTGGGGTGGAACCCAGATAGTTCAAAGATAGGTTGAATTAATGCAAAAGGTCATAGCTAAAGTCATCACCATTGATTCGGGTTGAGAGACTGATTGAAGCTTAGATGCATTAGAGAAAAGAGATCAGCAATTAATGGATATTAAAGAGAGGAGGTTCTCGAGGTCAATCTGTGCAATATCAAACTTTAGCCAAAGATATGTTTAAGCAACGGGTAGCCAAAATAGTTATGTTGACCTAACGTATTTCAATTCAAGCATCCAAGTCAACTCCTCAGGTTGGGATTTCAAAAGTTCACAAAATTGCTTCAGTTAGACATAGTATTGAAGTCGGGAATGAATGGTGGTGAAGGATTACCTATGAATGTTACTGGGTAGCATTGTTGAGGACTGGTGCTATTAGAAGGAAAGATAAGCAAAGAAGTTTAACCGGTATAGGAGTTGATACAAGGATTTGGGAAAAAAAACTCGTAAGGGTGAAGTTACGGAATTTTAACGGTGTTTTCCTCAAAACGTAGGCCACTCCTAGTACCTTATCATCTAGGGATTAGTCAACTTATCAGTGATTTGATCGTCTATTGATTATCTAAGAGAGTGTCGAGATTAGAGGTTGTTTTCCTTCTTAAAATTTTATTTTATTTTATTTTTAAATTTTTTTTTTTGAATATTGCAGATTTTAGTTTGAGATTATGAGATAGCTTATGACTTTGAGATAGTTTATAGGTAATTTAACAACGAATACTTGCATTTCATTCAACACGTAACTGGTACAATGTTCTTAAAAAGTTCACACAACACACACACAACCTTCAAACAAGAGAAAAAAGTACATCGCCTAGCGTACTAAAGCCTAAACAAATAAACGCTAATAAAAGTGGCGAATAGTTGCCTCGCGTTCCCAATTCACTTCATAAATGCTGTAGCAGCGCCACTGCACTTCCACATGCCAGAAGCTCTCCAGCTCCATATGAGCTCTATTGATTATGGCAACTGGTATCTCCAGGTACGTTTTTGTACTGTTAAAGTCGATTGTCAGGTTGCCTGGGTTGATGATTCCTCTCATATCCCTTGGTTTCTGTGTCTGCATCCACTTTGCATCCATCATGTCTCTAATAGCCTTTTGAATCCCGGTGGTACCGTCAGACGGTAGGTGATTTCATCGCATCTTTCCAATACCCTTAGCGGGCCGATGTATCTTGGAAAAGACTAGGGCTTTTTCCACTTCCACATCCTTTTGGGGAATACTCTCGCATACACTCGCTGTCCGATACGATAGTCTGTGCGGTAGTCCTCGCGGCTCCAGTAGATTACTGTGTCCATAGCTTCATCATCATATGGCTCTGGTGGCGGCGCTTCTAGTGGATCATAAAAGAAAACGATGGCTCGCTCCTCGTTCTTGTCGTCGTCCCCAAGTTCCTCCTCATCATCTGCTCCGAAGTCCACCTCGTTCCCTACTACATCAGGTTCTTCGTTTGCTCCTACTTCCTTAACCCCTTCTTCTCCCTCGGCTAGCCACTCGTCTGGAAACATTCATGCTAGCGAAAACACGTCTACTAGGTCTTTCTCTTTAGTGGGTTCTTCCTCAGGGCCTGAGTCCTCTGGTTCCGATGCTGCCCACGGTTCCCCAGTTGGTTCAGCGTCGGATGCCATCCTAAAGAAAGAAAAATTGAGAAAATCCTAAGGTAAAGATTTTAAGTTGTTAAAATTATATGTGATAAATTACCAGTACAGACATTACACAAAGTTTCTACGCTACAGAACTCGCAATATCCTATTTTTCAAGGCCTGAAGGTTCACTAAATTTAGGTTCTAATACCAACTGTGACACACCGTTACCCGGGCATGTCGGGACATATGTAACTATAAATAAAGGATATATTCTAGCCGAACATTTACGGATACATAAAATAGTTACTACATCATCAACAGTTCTGAGTTTATTCAAAATACTTAATAATTACAGTCATCTAAAATATTTCAACAGAAGTTACAATATGCCCATGGAAAACTAAACAAAAGATCCAAAAAGTAGACATCCTACAACTTCAAACTGCGCCGTTGGATTTAACCAGCTCCTACTACTCTCCCATTTCTTCGTAGTCTTCTTCCTCAGCGAACACGTCTTCCTCAAAAGATCCTTCTTCTTTACCTGTAGCATGAATGCCATGAGCCAGAGCTCAGAAGTAAATTTCCTAAATCGTCCAACAAACTCACAACAAGATATCCTACAATACATATCGTATAATACTCAATACAAATTTAAGGGGCCAGAGATATAGACAATTTATCAATTTCAATAGGATAAGCACATATAAGAACAATGGTGCGAGTGCGTGATGCAGATGAATACAATTTAGATGCCCAACCCAAAGTACTTCCAAAATAGTATCACGAATTCCACGCCGGTAATTACATAGTAGACTTGATGGTATATTGATCACTTAACGAGTCCCAACCTTGTTGCGGAAGGTAAACGCTAGCATTGGCTACATGTCTCAACCGTTTTACTCAATGGCAACGGCGTTGGGGCGGGCCACCTAGTTTATCAGCCACCCTTATACGGGCCAACGGTCCCAAATTAAGTACTAGGATACTCGTTAAGCGTCAACCCAAAGTCTAAATAAATCTAGTGATGAACCCATGGTGCCTAAATCCCTCTTTTATAATAAAAACCTCCAATTCAATTTTAATATGGCAACCAAGGACATTCTAGATCCACAACCACCGAATAAACGATTTTCATGTCACCCAACCCAATTGAAGGATACAAAAGGGACTCCAATAACCCAAGATAAAATGTAAGAATGCCCATGACGTGCTATATGTCTCTCGGGTACATTTAATCATAGCATGGTATATAAGTATGACAAGGCATATGGTACAATTTGCTAAAGCATGAAGTGCATGTATGTGAAACATAATCATAACTTATGCAACATAGAATCAGATTATAGGAATGAGTTCACTTCAGCAAAATTATTATTTTCATACATTAATCACTCACAAATTTCATATAAGTTCACATACTCAAGTCCCATAAAGCAACATGCCATTTGCACACTTAGGAAATTTTAGGTAATTATTCAATTGCAAGTTGTAAAGTTGTGACAGTGTTTTGAAATACTTAGACATAGATCTAATTTTTGAAATTTTAACACCAATTCGGTAAAAATATTCTCTACCACTTTCATGTTTATCACTAAGGTCAGATCCTAAGGAAAGGGGGTCATTTATTTTATTTAAATAAAAACCATTTAGCATTCTATAGAGAAAGACACTAAAATTGGGCCTTTGTTGGCCACGGTTTTGGAGTATTAATTCAAAGGTTATAGGTTTCAAGTTCGGTGAGGTTTTAGTTTGAGGTGGCCCCTACAAGTTTTATGGTTTGTGCTAAGGCTAGTTATTTGGAAAACGTTTGAGATTTTGGCTAATTTATAAAAAGGGTTCAGTCAGCTTAAAAAGGGTCTACAAAATGTGTTTTTAATAGAGAGTGCTTAAAGCCTTCGGGGTATCATTCGAGGGTATTCTGGGTTAATTGTTTCTCAGTATATAGCTTAACATGTTAGCTGCAATTTGCATGTTTAACAATTTTGGGGTTGGCATCTAAAAAGTTGGGTTTTAGATCTCACAAAAATGTGGGACAGAGAGGTCTGTCAGTCATTAAATCTCAGCAATGACTTTAGGAAGTGTTTTGTCCTATCAAGATTTTATAGTTTTGGCTCATTTTTGGTGGAAAGAAAGATAAATATGTTCTATACAAGTTTTATATTTTGACCCAAGCTCGGTTATTACTCTAACTTAAGGTTTTTAGATCTGTAAATCAGAGTGGTCAAGATCTGACATTCTTTAGACAAAATGACATATCTCGAGTTCTACCCAACGAAATCACTTCAAACTAATTTTGTATGAACGATAACTCAAAAAGATAGGGCTGGTCATAAAAATCATGTTAAGATCATTTTCCTAAAATTAATTATGATGTTTTAAGTTTAGTAGCAGAATCTTGGTCAGCCCCAGAAAATTAGGTAACTTAGAGTTTTGGTTGCTTAGCTTATGTGGTGTGCATTTTTGATGTGTTCTCTTTGCATGCATGACATAAACTCATATAAATCAAAACTCCAGAATAAACACAAGCCATAAAACTCAAAAACATACACATGCAAATACAAGTGCAAATACATGCAAAGCTTGTCTAAACACAAACAGTCCCTAAACTACTCGTACGACACATTTTTGAGTTATTTTTTCATTTATTTCTTTTAGAGTTGGTTATAGAGATGGATTGAAGGTTATCTTAAAGGAGAATATCAAAAGATTTTAGAGATTTTACTTACTTCTTTTGATGCTTAAAATGTTGAGAAAGAAGTGGACATAGCTTCAATGCTTTTCCTTGGACCTTTCCTCCTTCTTTCTTTTTCTCTCCTTCTTTGTAGACACTTAAAATTTTTTGTGGGTAGCTCTCTCTCTCACCTCTCAGCCAAATGCATGTAGAGAATGGGGGGAGGGGGGGCCTTAGGGCTTCTTTTAATAGAAAATTTTAAAATGGTGGATAATTATTACAAAATTTTAAATTTTAAATTTTATTTGATTCTCATTGGTTGCATGGGAGGTGGGATTAATTGATACTTACAAAATATCAGATTTGGGGTAGGGGGTTTCGTCCATGGCAGTGTTTGGGGCAGAAAAAACAGATTTTGCATTTAATTAGGGTTTTAAATTACATTTTGGTACGTTTTTATGAATATAAATGCATAAAATATTAATTTTATGTACTTTTTTGGTATTTAAACCTACCAAAACCTATTATATTAATGTATTTATAGTTAATTTAGTATTTTTATGATTTATCATAATTTTGATAGCAATTAATTAAATAAGTGTAGGCCTTTAAACCAAATTAAGTTAGTTAGACTAGAATTGATTTTTTGACTTATTTATTGTGTAGAGATTTTAAATAATTATTTGTTTAATTTTTTTGACCTATGCCATCATTTTATTATATATATTTCTTGTATAAAAAGTATTGAGTCAAAATAATACTTAATTTATATATTTTTTTATTTTTAAGCTTAAAAAGGTAAAAAATAGCTTTTTTGGCACATTCTCCTAGGTGGCCTGCCATGCAAGGGAAATTTGGTCATTTTTGTTGTTAGTTTGTATTTTATTAATTAATTATATATAAATATCTAATTTTGGATGTCCATGTGTCAAATTTTAAATTTTTAAGACTTTTTGCGGTACTAAGGGCAAAATGACCATTTCGCCCTAATTAAAATTTTTTTTAATTTTTAATTTAATATTTTATATTTTTTACTTAATTTAAGCTGTTCTGAGACTTTTTTGAGTTCTAGAACTTTGTCTCTGAGTGTTTGGTCTCTTTTAAGGTTTTCGGGTCAAAATTAGGGTTTCCAGTTACTTAGGGTTTTCCTTGTTCATGTAGTGACCTAAGTTCTCGTTGTTTATCCGTCGCTAATACTAGGATTTGGGCTAGATCGCTCTACGGGTAGTTATAGTCCGGGATGTTACAACTAGGATCCGGACCAGGGTGTTGCGCAAACTCTTTGTGATTCATACATTTACCACGTTCTCTTAATAACCTCAACTCTGTTATCTATAACTTGTATCCTCACCACGAGTGAGTAACCAACCATTAACTCTAAGAAATATGAGTAGTTCAAAATGCCAAGAAGAACGCAAATCGAGACTCACAAAGGTTTTTTAAAAACTCACCATGTGGACAACCTGATCACAAAAGACTTCAATAAGGATCTCACTCTGACAAGAGCCAAGGATGTCAACATTCCCATACAAACTAGAACATACATTATATATCTGTCAAACAATCTTCGATCAATCTTTGTAGACGTAGGTTTTACATCTCAACACTAATTCCTCCGTTAGACAGAGGATAGGCGTTCTAGGCCTACCAACCAGATATCTCAAGGAACACAATCCAAACACTCATACTCACAAGGTAGAGCAAACAAATCTCCACCAGGGAACTACGAGAAATTAGTTCTACAATCACCCGAACACAGTGGTACAAGTTCCCGAGGCACAACTCAAAAGACCACAACAAGGATATCAGATCCACGGAGATTTTCACATTCTCAGAAAATAGCCAAATTAAGAATCAATCATAGGTCCTGACATTTACATCCATCGAGGATGAAACAGCTCACACATGATAACCATCCATAAGGTAGCTCTTTCTCTGCCGAGAGAAAAGAAAAGGTCAACCAAAAGCTATCACTCAACACCATCATATTCTTAGTACCCATTAAATACTCGGTTCTGGAGAACACCATCCATCTGTCCTTGAGTTAACATCGACTACGACCATACAAACGTTGTCAATCCCAATCACGATAATTATACCACTCGTCACACTTAGTTGTCAAATTTAGACCCCGTTCATATACCTCAAATACCATTAAATTCCTTACACCCCATACAACGCGCCTCGTAGGATTATAAGTTCGTTACTAGGTATTCACAGAGGCATAACTCAAAACACTCCCAAGGGAAAAATAATATAACCACCTCAACCCTCATATTCAAACACGAACAACCTCTATCCCTTCAAGAAACATCACACCTATGATAGATCATCTAACCATTGAGCCGACCACACCATCAAGCTATTTCACAGGTTTCCCAAATCTTGTGCGCTTAGCACTTGTGAGGGAGACACCAAAGTGATCACGTTGTCTTGTACAAGATCTAATACTCCTCACATGTCAACTTCGTCTGAGCACACCCCTGTACACACCTAACACAATTCCCAAACACGATCTCCTAACCAGAAGGGCACAATCAAAATCTCGAGCCTTTACTCTCGTATAGTTCCCAATGGACCAATACTCGCCGCATGCTAGAATCGCAATCGAAACTAATACACATTTTAAGACATATCAGACTTAATATTTAATCGACCGAGCACATCCCTAAGCTTGCGCACCTGTAATTCACCTCTCGAATCTCAATAAGGAACGTGGCTTCCAAAGCTATCAGGTATCACTATGACGACTAACAGCACCCCACATGCTAGGGATGTCTGCAAGACCATTTTACGTCCCGTAATCTCAAAACACGTTAGGCTAAAGATTACTACGCTCCCATCTACTATGTTCTCGTCTATACCCCATTCCTGAGTACACAGCTTATGGCATAGCATGACCCATGACGTATATAATCATCAACACGCCCAAAACCATATACACAAAATCTTAATCAAGAGAGATTATCACTGTCTCATAATTCAATCATAGCAGATGGTCTCTGAGGGGTCTCAAACACCCTATCTCACCTAATCACAAGGTTGCTAGTAATACAACTCACCTCCCGGTAGTATTACACCCGAAGAAAAGTCCTCAACCACAACCAACCAATTATCCACGCTCCAACAGCACCAGAATGAAATCATGATAATATGAAAATACAACGGGTAACTAATTAAGGCCAACACCAACTCATGAAGTTTCTACAACTTACGAGCATGTTCCACCATGCACTAAAGCGATCAACACTTAACACATAACTTTACCCCACAGCAATGAACAACAATCGAGTCGCACTTCCACAACTTATACTATAACTCTAACCACGATCTCGTCCTCTCCGTGGAAATACAACTTATATACGAAATGGATATAAAGAAGAACAACATATGGTTTAATACATCATGTTATTACCAACGCATGTCACATAATCATGCTAACACTTAGTCATTCAAGATCATGTAAACAAATTTCACGTACTGAGGAGTACCAACAAGAGTGACAAGTCAATTTGAGTAACCTACTTAGATTCTTTACTAGAAAATACGTCGGCCAAACCCATTTCTAACTTGCCTTCCAAGTTTGTTAATCCAAAAGCTTGAAGGCAAGACTAATCAATCCTAAGGTCCAGCCTCCATGCTCACGTAATACACAACATCCTCATGCAATAACAGATTATCATTCTCATGTTATCCAAAATATTTAAACACATGCATGTCAAGCACACGCAACCATCGTTGCAGGGTGATGCAACATCTTTTCACGGTTCTTAGGTATACAAACCTAGAGCTCTAATACCAAGCTGTCACACCCAAAAACTAGGGTCATGTGAACCACCTAATAAAAACTCATTTTGTGATACCAAGATCCATCAAAATCACCCGAGCCCAAACGGATCCAAGAACGTAACCCAAAAACATATTCAAAACCTTTGAAAAACACACCTCATAGGATTTATTTTAGGCAAAAGAAGCACCTAAAAGAATATGGTCAAGATCCCCGAGAGTCAAGGTTTAAAATTAAACAACTAAGATTTTTAAAATCTGCCTAGACCGCTCGATCGGTCTAAAAACAACTCGAGCGGTCCTTGCTTGCATACTATTTTTTCCACGGCTTGAAAAAATAACCGAGATTTCACATTGACTATTCGATCAATCGCTCGAGTGGTCCATCGAGCGGTCTGGCTTTGAACCAATTTTCAAAACACCTCTTTTGAAATCTAACACTTAACCTTTTTCCAACCTTTTTGAAAACCTTCAAAGCATAGCCAAGCAATTTAAAATATACTAAAACATGGCTCAAAATCCTCCTCAAGGCACAAGAATTGATATTAAACATAAAACTAACCAAAAATAATTTGTTACAACATTGAAAACAACCAACCGAAAACTATTTCATACAACCATGAAACTTAAAAACCAACCCGTTATTTCTCTCATCATCATATTAACATACATGCATTGGTATCATAGCTTTAAGGAGTACAAAATGTATGCTTTTAAGTCTAAAACATATTACATAGTTGTATGATCTAATAACAAACTCGGTATAAATTACTGAACTATAAAACTAAGAGTTTTGTCTTCCGCCACCTTCGTGGCTCTACAAGATCAAGCCACATGAACATTTTCACCTGAAAAGCTTTAAATCCCATAACGTAAGCCGTCTAATAGGAACATACTGGCATGAATTAAAAACAAAATATGAAATCACGGATTATATAAATAACTCGACTACACAAGTCCAAAATGGTTTTCTATCCTTAAAATCATATGTTTTTATATAATCCAATAACGTCCAACAACTTAATAAACATAAACAACACGTTATTTTTTACCTGGTTTCCACAACCAGCAGTGATTCCTATTCGCTTTGCACTCTTTTACGGTCTTTCACCAAGGGAAAGTACCAACCCAATCATGCAATTCTTTACGGTCTCTCACTGCAGGATAAGTATCTGCCCCAATTAGGCACTTTTTTACGGTCTTTCATCACAGAACCAATGTCTACCCCAATTATATATTTTTTTACGATCTTTCACCGCAGGACAAGTATCTGCCCCAATTATACAATTCTTTACGGTACATCTAGAAAGGCACACAATATATCTATCAAACGTTTGAACGCACAAGGCTATGTACAAAACATTTAAAGGCACATAGCTACGTTATCCATATAACCCTGAAAATCGATCAAGATTTTCAAAATATTTCTGCCCTCTCAACTGAATCATTTAAACTGATGCTCAACCACAAGGATTAGTTCTAATCATAAAAAAAAAAAACAAGTTTTTGCAACATATACATAAAACCTTTCGATTTTCAAAACTCATCCCTTTTGAAAATCACGTACACATATGTCTACCAACTTTGTAATAAATCGTAAAAATGCATAACATGCTTCTATACAACCAGACAAGGTTTAAACACAATGTTCAACATTTAGCATTTTGAAGCGGTAAAAAAAATGCGTATAATCACATTTAATACCCTTTTAATATAAGATAGTTTAGAATCTTTACCGTATGGAGTTAAAAACTTGAAACTTTAACCACCATAAAAACCAAAGTCGCTGAAACGAGATTCCGCTTGGATGAACACAAAGCTCTTAGCGGGGAGAACACCGTTCCACCCTCGTAACGCCAAAAACCAAGCCTGAAGCACGCAAAAGGGTAGAGAGAAGGTTAGGGTTTGGTTTTTCTTTCAAGAGAAGAAAAGGGAGGCTTGTATGAGAAGCTTGGGTTAAAAAACCAAGGCCATATGCTGTCATTATATAGCCCATGCGAAACAAACTGCTTGAGCGTTTTGAAGACCGATCAAGCGGTCTTGCCTAGAAAGCTTTCAACTTTCTGCCACAACACCCACAAATCATATCATGTAATAAACCAATAAAAGCGTAAAACATGCTTTTTATCTGAAATAAGGTTTAAACATAACACATGATATATAAGCATTTCAACTGAGAAAAAGCATACAACTGAATGTAGTGTAACTGGCCAACCATCACTATTACGTCCCGACACCCGGGTCATGTGAAACACCCACAAACAAACTCCCAAGGAACAAAAGACTTGATTAAAAGGCTCACAACGATGGAAAACAACCTTTTCCCAAACATTTGGCTAGAACATATGAAAAACGGTTTGAAAATCTTGACACATCTTCACTCCTTTTTTCGTAACTTTTTGTAAAAAAAGAATTTTGAGGTGAGAGAGGTGCTATTGGAAAGAAAACTTACGGGGCTTCAATTTGAATACAAAAATGACTCCATTCCAAGTCTGGATGAGGGAGATATATCGATTTTAGAAACAGATTTTCAACCAACGAAAATAGACCGCGGGATAGACTGCTTGAGCGGCCTGTCCAGCAGTCGGGCAACCCGAGAACACCCTAAGACCGCCCTCTAGACTGCTTGAGCAGTATCTCAAGTGGTCTTGCGCGAGAAACTGCTGCAAAACCAAATTTTGAAGCCTCCAAACATCCAATAACCATCTAACAACCAACCAAACTCAAAATTGAAGAAACTAAACTCCCTTTCAACCTCTTCGGACATACACAAGCCCAAGGCTAACACCTAAACCTCAGAAGATATTTTTAGTTTTAATTTAAATTTTATAATTTAATTAAAATCATTTATTATTTTACATTCGTCGTGTAGGTAATTCTTATAAAAATTATGGTAAATCGAACTTCGATATTATATGATTCAAGAATGTTTGCTTTCAAATAAAATAACCAATTTATAGGATTTAAAAAAAATCTAAGAAAAATATGCACCGATCATACGAGTGTTGATGTCTGATTGATCTGATTTTTTACATGAATTAATTACTCATTAAATATAAAATAATGAATAATTTAATTAAATTATAAAATTTATATTAAAAATAAAAATGCCCTCGCAATGCACCTACTGTGGGACTGGGGGAGCGTGCTGCGCCCAAGGGGCAGCACGCTTGTACTGTGCCCCCAAAGGGCACGATTTTCGAATATATTTTTATAATCTGATCCGTTCATTATGTAGAACTCGTTAATCTTGTTTAGCATGTGAAAATTCAGATTTATCGGATACCTATAGATATATGGTTGATTAACATTTGTTTAATAATATTTTATTTAAAATTATAATTTTATTTATTTATTTATAAAATAACATTAGGAGATTATATCTAATCATTTATCTACCGATATTGAATGAGTCTTAATTTTTGTTTATTTACCAAACTCGGCGAGTTCTACATAATGAATGGATCAGATCATAAAAAATTATTTGAAAACCGTATTCTTTAAGAGCACAGCACGGACGTGCTGTCCCTTGGGCGCAGCACACGCTCTCCCGGTTGTCTACTGTTACCCAAGTCACAGACGGCACCCTTTCTCCCATACAAATACACAGGAGTTGAATTTGTATTTGCTTATTTGGACGAGAACATAATGCGGCCTTGTATGTTCTTAGGCACGTGCATTGGACTTGTATTTGGACAATGGCAAAATTCCTACTACGTTCGTAGGCACAGTAACTCGTGCCGTGTCCCTCGTATGACATACATATTTTCATTATCAAAACCACCCATTATATAAGATTAGCTGAATATGTCATATATACAAAGAATTAGATTGACCACAAATGGTTAATTACCATGCGGCCATTTCACATTTATCTTAAAAATATATGAAAGGACAATTTTGGGAATAATTATCTATTTTTAACATGGAATGTGATTTGAGTATATGATTACCGATGTCTAATTAATTTAATATTTTATATAAATAATTTATTTATTCAAAATAAACGGTACAAATTGTTAAAACATATATGCAATCAACTCCACCTGGGGGCACATTAGGGACATGCTTTCATTGATGCACTTGGCCGGTCTTGTTGGGCTTGTGCACGCGAGCTAAATCCGATATACGATTTTAGCTGGCTTTTTTTTTGTGGACTTCTAACTTTCCTTTACAGGACTAAACATGATTAAGGAATTAATTAGATGTTTAACATAAATTAAGGTATTGATTTAAGGAAAAGAATTATTGGTTTTATTTCCTTTTTTCCATTATATTTTTTTAAGGTAGTATATTTTCTTACTTAATTTCTTGTAGGCTTTTAATTTTACTTTACAAATTTGAAATTTATTAAGAATTTAATTAACCTTTATCTTATTATTCAACTATTAAAATTAATTCTCCTACTCTTATACAAAGTTTTACATGAGTTTAATCAAATATGATACAAATAATTACAATGTATATATAATCTCAGTTATTATCTCATTGTACTAAAAAAATGTATGAAACTTATGCATTACTTATCCCTCATATATTTTTTTAATCCAATTTCACACATCAAATGTGCACGGCCTTCCTTTCCTCTTCTGAATCTCTTTCTACTACTTTCTTCTTTGATTTTCTTTCTTGGTTCAGACTATTTTACAAACGAATTCAAAGTCTTGTTTGGTGAGTGTGCATCTCCGCATGATCACCGAGAGCCATTTCACAACAAGGTTTCAATTGAGTCATGGAAAAATTGTTTCCTAGAGACAATGAATTTAATTAATTATCGTACCTCGGTCCCTTACTTCTTTGATTTTGCCAAGTTTTCTTTATTGTTTTTGTCTTGTTAACTATTTTCGTAACCAAACAACATTTCAAAAATTTTTTCCTAACAAACATGAAGATTATAGCATAGAGATTCGAATCCAATGAAAAGGAGGGGAGATGGTGTGTCTGACCAACCAACTCTTCCTAATTAATTTATTGCAATGAGGTAGGTTGCTTACTTTAATCATATAGTGCTTTGATGAAGACATAAAGCTTCTGAATGGACCCAAATTGTCGACTCCCTTTGTCAACAGCTAAACGTCTTTTATATCTTTTTGAACCTCTTATTGTATTTAATTTGAAATTGTGACATTAAGAATGCAATTTTATTTCCCATGCAGAGGTTTCGTTTCTTCCGTGTGAGGATTTTCTCCCCCTTGTAAAAGTCTCTCTCTCTAAAAACTGCCTTGTTGCATCCGAGGTACTTCTTTAATCGATATTTATATTAAATTTATAATGTATTTAAAGCTTCATAATAGAAAAAAACATACAATTTTATCGGCGAATAGTACCTTAGCATGACTAGATTTTTTAATTTTCCAACTTTTGCGGCATTATTTTAGCATAATTTATCCTTTTAGATTATTTTTTAAAAATATCTCGGACTTAATAGTTTTTAGAATTGCTATTTGACTTTGCCATTTACTATAACAACTATTTGCTGCAGAATTTAGCTTTTGTTAAATATTAAGAAACTAAAAATTATGAGTTATTTCAGAAAAGGAAACTTAATTGAATTTTTTAGATGTTATTCCCAATCAAGTTTAATTTTACCTTTACTTGCAATTCCCACTTATATATGTGGATATTCATTTTCCAATACATGGGCTCTTTTCTCTCTTTTTTTCATTAAATGAGAATCTTGTATTAATGCAAATGAAAAGAAAATCTTGAATAAATCTTGAATAAACGTCATTCTGTAAGTTGGGTTAGGTGAGTGTGTTCTACATGGCTCATTTATTGTTTTATTTTGGTCAATATATAATTGAGTTATAGTAGAATTACGAGCCTACTAGATATTCAACGTGTATAGAGCTTAATATTATATGAATTTATGAGTTTCTATGATTTCTTGATGTGTCAATAAATAAGATAGTTGTGGGAGTTTTAAGGTTACAGGTGAAAATATTTGAGATGGATAAGTTAATGGAGAGTAGGGAGTGGTTGAACATTTTTACATATGACGTAATAGAATAATTTCTCTCTGACTCATGGATATGTCAATTATTTTTTTTATTTTTGTGCGTGGATATTTGTTTTAACTTGCATTTAGATAATGATGATTAAATCATAGTAAGTGGTATCAGAATTAATAGTTCAAAATAAGCCGTGGTGAGTAATCAGAGCAACTATAATTTTTGAATTCATACCGTATAAATCAAAAAGTACTTAATTTGCACAAAAAAGGGGCCTTGTGTATTGTAGCAACCTATTCGACGAAAAGAGGCTACATTGATATTTTGGTTCTAATTGCTTTTCCATAACTAATTTTGCACTTCGCTTGGGATAAGGAAGTGGGTACTTTTCGTACTTCACTGGGATTGCAGAAGTAGACCAGAGGAATTGTGGTGTGCTTTGGAATTGTTCAAGAAGGTACGATTCGGTGTGATTGCATAATTTGATCTGCTGCTCAAAATTAATTTTGTTATATAAGTTTGTATATAGCTAAATTGTGATGATCCAAAAAGTATGATGTGGCCGTTCAAATAACAAATGTGGAAGTCAAAAGATTAAAATAATCTTATTTCGGTTACATCTTGTGACTCGAAGACCCGATACCATAAGATCCTAAAGGGAACTGAATCCCAAAAAAACTGAGATGGTGCATACGAATCAAATCAAACACGCAGAGCGGCACGTGATCAACATCAAAAAACTGTGCAGCACCAAACTGTCTGGATGGACAGGGAAACCGTCCAAATGGAAACCATCCGAGATGAACAAAATGGAAACTCGATCCCCGACACAGAAACCCGGCACACCTACAAGGCGAAATAGGAATTATACCTGCTCGATCCTACTGATTTGATCACATTTTTGTTCTTAAAGTTGAATCCAAAGATCAACACAACAATCGACTGGCAATATTTTCTCCATTTAGATCTTTTGCTGTATTTTCAAACGCCAAAGATTTGAACTCAGTGTGGACTTAGATCCTTCGTACTCTAAACCCTCTATGGCTACCTCTTCTAGTTTTGGTTCTCAAATTACGTGGAAATCTTAAAAGTCTTAATGAATGGATCATCTGCCAGCTAGGGTTATAACGACATATAAATAGGCTACATTAGAGACCTGTGGAGTAAATAAGACATGGGCTTTCAATGTAATTATGAAATCATGCCTCAACCCGAAAGTAATTTCACAAAATATAAATTATAATTCATTCCACTAAATAATCATAATTGCACTCCCAACTATATTCTCAAAAATAATTATTCGAGCTCATATTATTAAATGTTTATTATTCTCCCCACATTAAGATTACAAATACCCGCCGATTAAATTAAATTACTGATAATTATATTTAATCAGCTTTTTCGAAAATTCTTTAAACCCTTCTGTTTAACTTATTTGACTGTCGGATTATAAAATCCACCTATAGAGTTTGGTTCGGTCAAAACTTATAAACTTTTTTAAGGGGGTATCATCAATCCCGATCTTTCGGGATGTGGATTTCGTCAATAATTAATATCTACCATATACTTAATACTGTTATCCAACTCTCTAGGATTATTGATCCATACAAAATCGCACCCTCTAATGAATCAAAACAATAAATATTAAAGATACGCAAATAATAATTATTTCAAGATTAAAAGTATAAGTACTCATAATAACCTTGGGGTGTAAATTAATTTATTAAGTCAGTATAAAATTAATTATACCAACCTTGTTCTATTCAATGCATACAAAGTGTACTAACACAGCAAGTCGAAACAATAGACGACGCTATTATTTATTTCTCGTAACAAAGATAATTCTATTAAAACTCTGCGCTACATTCGTACCGATAGTTTATCTAATTCCATCTAAACTGTGAACTAAAACTTATATTTCACAAGAACGTTTATTCTGATCTTTCGTGTATAAGTCGAACTCTACACACCAGATTAAATACTATGCAAAATAAAAGACAACCATGCACAACATTAAATAAACAATGAAACGCATACATTGCTCATAAAGATTCTCATTAAAATAGAAAATAATTTTTATTAATAAATAAAAATAATACCAAAAATCTAAATATTATTTTTAGTATACAACATTGACAATCTCCCACTTATACTTATAGCCACGTGGCTATACATCTTACTCTCATGCCTTCTACGTGACTGTCAAGTGTCTTAGCTGGTAAGCTCTTTATAAAAGGATCTGCAAGTTTGTCTCCCGATGCAATCTTGGTCACAGCTACATCACATCTCTGCACGATCTCTCGTATCAGGTAATAGTTACGTTCAGTGTGTTTTCCTTTCTTGTGGGTCCTTGGTTCCTTCGAGTTGGCAACCGATCCGCTATTATCACAATAAAGTGTAATAACCGACTATACTGAAGGCACTACATCCAAATCCAACAGAAAGTTCCTGAGCCAAACTGTGAGACCCCAACCTGTTTTATTTTTGGAATGATTTAAGTGTTGATGGAGTTTGAGTTAACTCTTGACCCCGATGTGTTGGGTTTTTGTTCCTCTATAGAAGGAGAGCAGGTGTACATGTGTTGGGTTTTTGTTCCTCCATAGAAGGATAGCAGGTGCACATGTGTTTTACGCTTGTCCGGGTTCAAAAAAGATATGTTCGATTTGGTTTAGGGTTGAGAAACCTAATCTATCGCAGAAAATGATTTTCTCCGTTGACCAGTCAACTCGACTAGGTGATCCAGTCGACTGGGGTGGCAGTGTGTGCATCGAGTCGACTGGACTGAGTGAGTTAGTTGATTGGGTTGGGTCAGTAGAGAATTTTAACATTCTAGTAGCCTTCGTTAGTTGATTAAATGAGGAGGTTCAGTCGATTGACCTCCTGTATTTGGGTATGGTCTATAAATATTAGACATTGAGAGATGTTTTGGGATACTATTTTCAGATCTGGTTCTTCTCTCACATAAAATCTCTACCTTCTCTCTAGATTTTGATGGGCATGGGGCTCGATTTTCAGCGATCGGACAGTGGATTCTTGTTATATATGTCGGGGGCTTCGCATCTATCCGGACAGAATCTCATTTGATCGAGGATCATTTTTTGAGACGTCGAGCTTTTGGCTCAACGAGGTAGGATCCTAGACTATATTGTCGTTAAAGGGTACTACGTGCAGTCATACGCTTTTCTACTAGTTGAAAATACTTTACATGTCATATTTTTATGTTTAAACCATGTTGTTCGGATAAAAAACATGTTTTGCGCATTTTCTTAGTTTTTACATGATATTGTTGCGTGGGTGTCCGTGGTTTTCAAAAAAATAATTTTGAAAATGGAGAATTTATGAAAATCTTAAAAATCGTGTTTTGGAGATTTGGAGCTAACCCTTGGGGTTGAGTCTCAAATTTGAAAAGTTTTGATAGAAACGGAGAAAAATATTTTGAAAATATTTTGAAAATATTGTTTAATCTCCATGATTAATGGATGATGTGGCAGATGACCAGTGGATCTTTTTATACATAATTATTGTATAATTGTTAAAATGTTTCGTAGTCAAGCTACGTGTTAGTTTTTGAATGATTCTATAGATGTGCCGGGATAGCGGGTGTATATTGGACTGCTATTGCTCATCGGTGAAAGTTCAAAAACTTGCGTAGGTGGTGCTTCGTTCCTTTAGGTTAATCCCCGTAAAGAAGTGGGGTGCTTTATTCCCTCGATTTAACCGTAAATGAAGTGGTTTACGTTGCTGTGACTCTGTATAGAACTTGTCATTACGTAGCAGATTTTAAATGACTCAGGAGTAGAGTAATGGGCATGAGTCTATAGTTATTTTCTTCGTCCCTGTTGTGACAGAGTCGGTATATAGGAATCATTTCGTTGTTGTGACTCCGTATAGAACTTTTCGTTACCTAGCAAGTCTTAAATGACTCAGGACTAGAGTAATGAGTAGTAGTCTATAGTCTTTACCTTTTTTCCTCGACTGTGTGATCTGAGTAGAAAATATTGTTTTGTTCTCGGCTGTGTGATCCAGTGGAAAAATAGCATTTGTTACTGATTTTCTTTAACTGTGAAGCGTTATTTACATTGTTGAGATGCTTAGTTTTGAGGATGGAAAACCTTTTGGAGACTTGTGTAGTTTGATGAAAAACTTAGGATTTTATGAAGTAAAATCATTTTGAGGCTCATGTGGTTTAGTCAACTTTATGCTATGTGATTGCATATCTTGCTTTACTACATTATAGTTTGTTTTTATTAGGTTTCGGCTCACGTTGTTAGATTTATAAAATATTTTCAAGTGAACGTGGTCATATAAGTTGACCTTGAGGTGCGTAAAGGTGGTTGATGACAAGACTCTGATATTTTATCTTTGTTAGGTAGTTTATACCTTTGTTATGGAGCATATTCTGATGTAATATAATTTTTATGGCTGTGGTGCCAATATATGCATGATTTATGCTTTTGAGAGAAATAATAGATTTGTTGTATTACAATTTTCGTTGGTTGGTGCAACGGTTTAAAAAAAAGAAGTTTTCAATTGGTTTATGCTTCATTTAAACTCTTGTGCTTCGAGGGAGATTTTGGAACGGCTTACACTTCCTTTTAAAAGTTATTTCTTTACCAAAAATATATATTTTATTTTTAAAGGCTTGGCTTTTGGGGTCATAACCGTAGTCTTTTTGGGCTACACTTTTAAATTAAATAAACTCTCGATAGTACGTTTTACAAAGGTTTTTACCCTATTTTGGCTTTATGATTTTTCATCCGTTGTGTTTGGGCGGCTTTAGTGGTTGTTCGTGGGCTTTTTGTGTGATCCAAAGTTTGGTGCGTGACAACTTGGTATCAGAGTTTTGGGTTTGAATACCTAAGAGTTGTGGAAAGAGAGTGCGTCACCTTGTGAGGAAAAATGTGTGTGTTCTTGGTTGCTTTTGTTTATGTTTGAGTGTGTATCTAACAAAAGCATGATAGCTTGTTGAGCATGTGGATGCTGTGTACATGTGAGTATGGAGGTTAGACATTAGAATTGATTAGTCTTATTTTCGGGCATTTGAATTAACAAACTTGAAAGCTAAGTTAGAAATGCATTTAGCTAACATGCATTCTAACAGGGAATCTAAATAGGTTATCCAAAGTGACGCGTCATTCTTGTCAGTTCTCCTCGGTATGTGTGAGGTGCTTGCATAATTATTTTGACTGCATGTTAGCATGATTATGTGGTACGTGTTAGAAATAACATGATAGGTTATTGTGTTTTATATCACTTTTATATATGAACTGTACAACCTTGGAGACGACGAGACCATGGTTTGAGTATTGGATATGCGACTCGGTTGGAGTGGTTGTTGAAAGGCAAGGTTTTGGGTTGAGTATTGATCGGTTGGTGCGATGTACAACTCATTGACGAGTTGGGGTTAATCGCGTGAGGTTAGTCGTGGTTGTGCAAACTGTAGAAAGTTGCATGAGTAGAGTTTGATCGGGTGAGTTGAAGCCTAGTTAGTGGATTGGTTTGGGTAGTTGGCTCCTCTTGAGAGTATGTTATTGGGAGTTATAGTCGTGTTATGGATGGCCTTGTGAGTAGACCTCTTGAGAGTTAGTTACTAGGAGTTATAGGCGTGTTATGGATGGCCTTGTGAGTAGAAGTGATGGGGTGTTGAAAACCCTGGGGAATCAATTCTTATGATTGGTTCTGTAGATAGTGATAATCTCTTTCGGGATTTTGGTGTACATAGTTTTGGTCGTGTGATGGATTAGGTACGTCGTGATCCATACTATAACATGAGCTGTGTACTCGGGATAGGGTATAAACTAAAACATAGTGGATGGGAGCATAGTAATCCTTGGCTGAATGTATGTTGAGGTAGCAGAATGTGACTGGTTTTGGGAATATCCCTTGCTTGCAGGGTGTTGTTGGTAGTCTGAATAGTGTCTGATGATTGAAAAGTGGTATACCTTATTGAGGTTTGAGAACTGAGTTACGAGTGAGTAAGCTCGAGGATATAAGGAGGAATATGAGTGGCAGATATGCTGAATGAGCAAAGGTCGCGATTGTGTTGGAATATGTAAGGGTTCAAGTTACGATTGCAACATACAACAAGTATCAGTTCTGTGGGATTCCTACGAGAATGTAGGTCCACGGTTTGATCGTTATCCTTATGATTAGGAGATCATGTTTGGGAACCATGCTGGATGTATGAGGTTTGAAAGGACCGTAGAAGGGGTTGATAGTGTGGTTGGCTTAGTGCTGTTACGGTATATCCTAAGTGTAATACGTCTGGAGGTTGTTTGTGTTCCACCTTAGGTTCAGATATGGGTATGTTGTTTGCCCATGAGAACGAAGTGTGAAGTAATAAATTTCACCAATGTACCGTGTGATTTGATTGGCCTAGGGCGATATGTGAGAAATTATGGGTTTCGATGCCTATGATCGATGTGTGTCATAAGAGAGAAAGTGCAGAAGGTGTCTGCATTGTTAAGGGAGTTATTAGTAACTCTGAATGAAAGGTTTCAGGATTAAATTTCCTTTATGTGGCACCATATGCTTCCTATGTGTGCTGCTTGGACAGTGGGCTCGATGCCGTGACATGGCTGTGGATTGCATAGCGAAAGTTAGGTTGTGAAGCGCAACCTTAGGAAGTGAGGTTTTGGCGCAGTGAGAATGTTGATGTGTATCTTCGTGTATGATTGGTGACGAGCTTGTAGTCCTATGGGATGTGTTGTACAAGGTATGAGGATTGATGGTGTTCGTGTATATGTGAATGAGGTTTGAGAGTAGAGAGCGAGGTGTAGCGGACGATATGAGTTTATGATCGGGGTTCACGGTAGCTGTTTGACGGTGGTTGATGTAGTCAAGGTAAGATTTATAGGGTTCTTTGGGGGCCAAGTGTTGATGAGTACTCAGAGTATGCTAAGGTTGGGTCATTGTTTCTTGTTGACCCTTTTTCTTTCTCTAGACAGAGAGGGAGTTTCCTTGTAGACGGTTATCTGGTGCTAGTTGTTTCAGCTTGGTTGGATGTAGATGTTAGGATCTTGATTGATTCAGATTTGGTTGTGTCCTGAGACTATGAAAATCTCTGTGGATTTTGTACCATGTTGTGATCCTTGGAGTTATGCCTTGGAAACTTGCATCGTCGTGGTCGGGTGGTTGTAAAATGGATTCTTCGTGGTTTCAACATGTGGTTCATGGCTACGTGCTTCTTGGATGTAGAGCATCTGTGTGTTTGACCAGGGATCTAATTGCTCCCGCGGTTGGGGACCGTAAAGAATTACATGTTTGAGGTTAGTATTATCCTGCTGTGGAAAATCGTAAAAGAGTACGTATGAGTGTGGTAAACATAGTAGGTCATGGTAACCTAGTCTGGGTGTGACTTGTTATGTATGATGGTTGAACCATTTGGGTTGTGTTCCCTATGAGGTCAGGTTGGTAGACCAGGAATGTTTATGCTTGTTCTTATTGACGAGGGAGTAAGTATTGATACAAAGAGTTTTTTTTTTTTGCAGTGATTAGCTGAGAATAGTTAACCGTTGTTTACAACTTGTCTTGGATTGTGTGGGTATGATTGAACTTCTAGCTCTTGGCAGAGTGAGAATTTTGTCAGAACAGTGCGGTTGTGATATTCATATGGTGAGTTCTGGTAGAATTTTGCGAGTCTGGATTTGGGTTCTGTTTGGGGCTTTGAACTATTCAGAGTACTTAGAGTCAAGGAGTGGTCGCCGACTGTGGTAAGCGTTGTGTTTTGGCATAACCGTTGTTTGGATGGTGGTCCCGAGAAAGTGGTAAGATAAGAGTCAGAAAGGATTTGATAATTGAGAAATCTTGGTTAGTATGGCCTGTTGGGACCGACGCGATTGTTTGATTTGGAATGGAAGGGCCGTGATGAGTTCTGTATATGAGAAAATTGCTAAGTGTAAGAGGCAAGTCTTGGTTGGTTACTTGTCAGACAAGTATGGATTTCGAATGTTCTACTATTGTGGACTCAAGGGATGATGTATGTGTTATGAGTTTGGATTTGATGTCGGATGGCAATTATCATGTTTGGTTTGTCGGACGACGGCAATCATGTTTGATTTGAGGTTGATCTGTGTAGGTGGGTCGTTGCCTATTAACATAAAAAATTTAAAAAAATACATAAATAATTATGGCCCAAGCCACTAGAGAAGATGGCTTGAGTAAGCCAATATTAAGAGCAAGTATGAAAAGAAAGTCATTCGAAACTTCTCAAGATAAGTGCGACACCGGAGCTACTCAAGTAGTAGAGCTATTCGTACAATAAACCTACTTTGGTAGTAGAGTTACTCTTACAGTAGAGCTACTCGGGTAGTAGAGCTACTCGAGTACAGTAGAGCTACTCGAGTAGTAGAGCTACTCGTACAGTAAACCTACTCGTACACTAGAGCTACTTGGGTACTGTAGGCCTACTCGTACAGTAGAGCTACATGATGTCTCAGGTCGTTTAAGTACAGAACTTCATTTTGGCAACAAGAATTATTTTTTCTTCTTAACTACATGATTTAAACAATACATCCACTCGAGTCACTCATGACCAGAGCTGCTCACCCCTCTAGTAGCTCGGGTACAATACTTCTACTCATAACTCGAGTTACTCATGACTCAAGCAACTCGTCTACTCATAACTTGAGTCACCCATGACCCGAGCTGCTCGCCTCTCTAGTAACTCGGATATTCTTCTATTTAACCGGTGTCGACTACTCTAATCCAGGTACTCGGGTGATCACATAAACTACTTATTCCACTGGTGACTTGAATATGAACTACGAAGAGGGTTAAGTATTTGAATCATACATTTCTGGACCTAAACTAATCAACAAAGCAAAAGTAAGTTGAAATGCCCAAAAGACTCGCCCACTTGAGTTACTCGAGTAACTCGAGTTGCTCGAGTAGGCTAATTTTACTCTATCAGTAAATCGGACATACAACTCCAAGTTACTCAAGTTACAAGAAAACCCAGACTTGACCTACTCGAGTTACTAGGGATCCAAGCTACTGGGACCCCCTATAACTCGGCCAACTAATATCGCTGTTCATCGTGCAGAGGAAGAATACATTCCAACGCCCAGACTATGAAGCGTAGCCCTAACTACGAATGAAGACAGTCCATAGCACATACTATGAAGCGTAGCCCTGACTACGACAGTAGCCCTGACTACTTGCCATGGCACAGACCATGAAGACAGCAGGTAGTGTATTATTACCATGGTACAGACTATGAAGACAGCACAGACTGTATTATTACCACGACACGGGTCGTGAAGACAGCACAGACTATAATGTAGCTCTAACTACCTAATCATGATGACATAGCACCGACTATGTGGCTCAATACAGACTAAACAACCAAGATATAGCACATACTATATGATTATAGATTCTTTTGAGAATCGAAAGACTGTCCTAGAGACAATGAAGACAATGGAAGTACAATCTTGCACGGGACGTTAAGAGACATACGGTTTGGTGGCTAAGGAAAAGGATTTGTTGAGCTATGAGACAAACCCACTCGAGTCACTCGAGTGACCCCGAGTCACTCAACTCGAGTGGATCGGATACTTGACCCGAGTGGGTCGGGTACCCATGTGACACTCGTCGACTGACCTAGTTGAGTTGGAATAGAACACTACTTGGTTGATTATTGGATTGAATCTCTTGATTCCCCGATATCGCCTCTCATGATTCGATTCGATCTCTTGGAAGAATCCTATCCGAACTCCAACATAGCTCTTCTGAGTGCTATAAATAGGAGGGATAGTCATGCTTTCAGATGAGTAAGATTTTGATAGCAGAATACGTTTATACTACCAGTATCCAAACTCAACTAGCCCTTTTCCTTCACCCAACCTCGTCTCTCTCTGTTCTATGTTTCTCACTACTTTACAAATTTCACCTCTCCATTATTGTTTATTATTTGTCTCATGGTTTCAAAAATCGGCCGTCACTGTTACGTAACGCCGTTATGTAACGATTTCGGCAGGGACCGAGTCCCGTTACGGCCGCTATAGCGGTGCTACGGAATTTCACAACCGTAATGGCCGTTACGGTTACCGTAATGGTGGTTTTAGTAGTGTAACGGTGGTTTTGGCGCGTAACGGGCCATTACAGCCGTTACGCTGTAAGAAAACAGACCTCTCGACTGTGCGCGACTGTGCGTTCTGTGATATGGGTCCCGACAATGCGTTTTGTCCATTCTTTCTCCATTATATGCCTATATACACGCCAAAGCAACAGATCTAAGTCAATTTTCACTCAGATCTACTCTTTGTGGCGATTTTTTTTATTTTCGAAACTTGGATCTCGCGGCCTCGTCGTCGTTGCCGATCGCTAACTTGCTTCGATTGTTCATTCTTCTCTCATTTTTCTTTTTCGTTGGATTCGGAAGGTATGCTCCATGAATCTTACTGCCATTTTTTTGTATGTTGTGGAGTTTCGGCGAAATTGGCGCCGTTGAGACTCTGGTTCAACAGGCGCGTTGATGAAGAAGATGAGAGACTGAAGAGTTGAGTTTTTTTTTTGTTTTTTATTTTTTTTATTCGGCGCACGCCGCACGGCGTTTGTTGGTGAAGAAGATGAGAATTGAGAGTTAGAGTTTTTTTTTTATTCGGCGCTGGTTGGAGAGATTTTTTATGGAAATTTAATTTTTTGTTTTTTTTTTGTTTTTTTATGAAGAAGAATATGAGAATTTTTTTTGGAGTAGTTTTTTTTAATTATTATTTTTTATTTTGTATTTTTAAATTATCTTTATTTTTTAAAAATTAATAATAATATAAAAATCTATTCATCTCTTACTTATTTTTTAAAATTAATATTGTATTTTTTTATTAATTAAAATTATTTAAATATATTTTTTTAGTTAATCTCAATCTGTTGATTATTATTTGTTAAGATCTGTACCATTAGTGATTCTGGTGCTCTTGATAGTGCTAACGTTTTTTTTTCATTATTTTTTATCTTTATTTTTTAGAAGTTAAAATTACAATTTACAGGCTTACAGATCTAATGATTTATTATTTGAAAACCTTCAATACTTGTTATATATATATATATATATATATTTTTTGATCTTCATCATATATATATATTATATATAGATATAAATTGTATAATTTTTTTGAAAAAAAAATTACTTGTATAAGAATTAAGATTCACACAAACTAATTTTAAAATATAAAAATATGTAATATTTGAGAACTACGAAAAAATAGGTTTAAAATATATATTTAAGAAAAATATTTAGTTAAAATTATTTCGTTTATCTTTAAAATACTTAAATAATTAAAATTATTTCGTAAAACTAGATTTACTGGTATAAAATTTAAGAAAAATATTAAATAATGTCTTAAAAATAAACAAAATACATCAAAAATATTTTAAACTATAATAAATATAGTTTTAGAAAAATAACATGCATATAAGTTCATTTCGTTAAAATGTGCAAAATAAAAAAAAATCACAGCTCCGGTAATCGCTACCGTTACGCTACGGCCATTATGTCCCAAAATCGCGTCATCGCTACCGTTACCATTACGGCAACCGCTACCGCTATTTGAAACCATGATTTGTCTATTCCAAAAGAACCCTACATTATAAGGCAACTCTGCTGGGGAGGTGAATTTATGAATGGTCAGTACTCGGAGCGGTTTACATATGACACCGAAAGTAGCTATGTCAGAATGTTATTCTCAAAGTGACGAATACAACGACGCACCAAGGGCAGATCAGCAGGATCGCGCCAACAATCGTGATGATATGTTCTTAGACGCACTATCAACCATCCTGGATGGCCAGACCAATATTCTCAACGCAATAGCTGTCCTGACCAATTCTCTCTTAGCCGCGGTAGTTAACGCCAATTGAGCAGATGGCCCAGTCGAGAAGATACCAATGAATGCACCCGCGGACCCGCAGATGATTCCGGTTGGTCAGCATCCGTCCACAAAGAAAATCAAGGCCCAAGCCCAAAGGACTCCAGTAACGATACAAGGATCGATCAACCCAGATCCTTTGATGCACGGAATCCAGGCCCAGTTTGCTATGATCGCCAATGTTCAAGTAATGTTTCAGCAGGAGAGAACAAAAAGACAATTTCCATCCTTACCAGATCTGGATATTCAGCCGCCTTATCCGCTGTATCTTCTAAGGGTGCCCTACCCCGAAGGATGCATCGCCCCAAAATTCATGAAGTTTGATGGAAGAAAAGGGAATGCCAAAGAACACGTAGTACAGTTCGTGGAGACACTGGGGGCATATGGAAAAGATCATATACTGTGCTTGTGGGAGTTCTCAAAGTCCCTGACGGATAGGGCGTACAGTTGGTATGTCAATCTTGCACCAGGTTCGGTTATTACCTGGGAAGATATGGTCAACAAGTTCTACACGAAGTTCTTCCAAGTACACGAGAAAGTAACAACACTCATCTTGATTCAAGAAACGCAAAAGTTTGGAGATGACCTGCTCGAGTATGTCAAAAGGTTCCAAAATCTGGCTGTTGAATGTTATGACCTGGTTAGTGAGTCCCACCTGGTACAGATGTGTGTTCAGGGGATTCTACGAGAGTACAGAGCTCATCTCATTAATCTTGATTTACCCACTTTCTTGGCCCAGATTGAAGCAGCCCGAAACCTCTGTAATACTATCAAGCCGCCAGTTAACCGAGCTCCTTCCACACCGACGTAGCACAAGTCTCAACAGCCTTTGGTAAACTCAAAGAAGGAAAGGGAAGAGAAAAAGAAATCACCAAGAGAAAAGCTTATAGAGAAGAATGGAGTGACTGTTCAAATACTCGAAGTAATGGTACAAACCACTGGCTGAGGAAGATGAGGAGTCACAACTACTAGGTAATAAGTGCTCGCGCGCGATATTATATATATCTCACGCGCGAATGGGGTAAAATGTAGGTGGGTCGTTGGCTATTAACATATAAATTTTTAATAAATAGATAAATAATTATGGCCCATGCCACTAGGGTAGATGGCTTGAGTAAGCCAATATTAAGAGCAAGTATAGAAAGAAAGTCAATACGAAACTTTTCAAGATAAGTGCGACACCAGAGCTACTCGTACAGTAGAGCTACTTGGGTAGTAAAGCTACTTGGGTACAGTAGAGCTACTCAGGTAATAGAACTACTCGTACAGTAGACCTACTTGGGTATAGTAGGCCTACTCGTATAGTAGAGCTACATGATGTCTCAGGTCGTTTGAGTACAAAACTTTATTTTGGCAACAAGAATTATTTCTTCTTCTTAACTATATGATTTAAACAATACATCCACTCGAGTCACTCATGACCCGAGATGCTCGCCTCTCTAGTAGCTCGGATAATCTTCTATTTAACCGGTGTCGACTACTCTAATTCAGGTACTCGGGTGATCACATAAACTACTCATGCCACTGGTGACTTGAATATTAATTACGAAGAGGGTTAAGTATTTGAATCATACATTCCTTGACCTGAACTAATCAACAAAGCAGAAGTAAGTTGAAAGGCCCAAAAGATTTGCTTTGTTGATTAGAAGACCTAGACTTGATCTACTCGAGTTACTGGGGATCCGAGCTGCTGGGACCCCTATAACTCAGCCAACCAATATGGATGTTCATCGTGCAGAGGCAGAAGACATCTCATACCTCAGACTATGAAGTGTAGCCCTGACTACGAATAAAGACATTCCATCGTACAGACTATGAAACATAGCCCTGACTACTTGCCAGGGCACAGACCATGAAGACAACACATACTATATTATTACCATGGTACAGACAATGAAGACAGTACAGACTATATTATTATCATGGCAAAGACCATGAAGATAGCACATACTATATTATTACCACAACACGGGTCCTGAAGACAGCACAGACTGTAATGTAGTTCTGACTACCTAATCATGATGACATAGCATCGATTATATGGCTCAGTACAGACTAAATAACCAAGATATAGAACAGATTATATGATTATAGATTCCTCTGAGAATCGAAAGACTGTCCCAGAGACAATGAAGATAATGGCAGTATAATCCTGCACGGGACGTTGGGAGACATGTGGTTTGGTGGCTAAGAAAAGGGATTTTTCGAGCTACGAGACAAACCCACTCGAGTCACTTGAGTGACCCCAAGTCACTCAACCCGAGTGGGTTGGATACTTGACTCGAGTTGGTCGGGTACCCATGTGACACTCATCGGCCGACCTAGTTGAGTTGGAATAGAACACTACTTGGTTGATTATTGGATAGAATCTCTTGAATTCCCGATATCGCCTCTCATGATCCAATTCGATCTCTTGGAAGAGTCCTATCTGAACTCCAATATAACTCCTCTGAGTGCTATAAATAGGGGGGATAGTCATGCTTTCGGATGAATCAGATTTTGATAGCAGAATACGTTCATACTGCCGGTATTCCAAACTCAGCTAGCCCTTCTCCTTCACCCAACCTCGTCTCTCTCCATTTTATCTTTCTGACTACTTTACAAATTTCACATATCCATTATTGTTTATTATTTGTCTATTCCAAAAGAATCCTACAATCTATAGCCTTGGTATTAGTGATCTGATGGCGAGACATTGAGATGGGTAGTGATGTGTTGCATGGGAGTTATGATTGGGTTTGTGTAGATTATTGGATACCTATGAGATGTTCTGTTCGCACGACGTGTTTGGTTGAAGGGCTCATTAGGGTCAGGTGACTTTGTAGCTGTGATGCCGAATTGGTTCTCAGCTATGTGGAGCCTTGTCTGGGATAATGGTGTATCACTTAGTGTTTCTCCAAGGTGAGAATGGTGATTCGTGATGGAAGATCGGATAAAGGATGAAGATTTTGAAGGAAAGCATTCTTCAGTATTTTCGGTGAGTTAAGTGAGCTTCTCTCTAGAGTTGGATGTTTGTGTTGTTGCTCGTGGATGCCCGGCGTCATGTCAGCTACGTGATCGCGTTGTTAGCATCAGTAGGGTAGCGAGATGGTATCAAAGTGGGTGGTCGTCTGGTGATCGTCAAAAGTTGAGTAAAGTTTGTACGTGTAGTATTTGGCTTCGTGTGATCAATGTCAGGATTTGACGTCATATGTTTGGACTCGTGGAGATAGTCAAGTGCGAGTGAACCAGTTTATGGCAGTAAGAACGAGGGTGATAGTCTCTATGTCCTGAAGTAGACAGTGTTTGGAATCAAATACCATGGTGGATTAGTCTCGTGTGATGTGTTTGCCGCTAGAGTGGTTTGTGTTCAGCGAGAGTTAGGTTTTGAGGTTTGGCAGCGTGAGTTGGATCTTGATCCGACGTTTTATGGATGACAGTAGTGCCAGTAGGACTTGCACGTGTGGCCAGTTTGTATGGAGGTTGATTCTTTAAAGTCGTGTTTTCCTAATGGGATAAACGTTTTGGGGTTTCAGTTACTGGGGCATTTTTGCTGTTATGCTGTGTTGCTGAGTTTGCATTAGCGATTGTTGCTAGTTATTTGGCTTGAGATTCAGTGTTAGATTTTGGGGATGAAATTCCTTTAAGCGGGAGAGAGTTGTGAGATCCTGACTGTTTTATTTTTTGAATGATTTAAGTGCTAACAAAGTTGGAGTTAACTCTTGACCCCGATGTGATGGGTTTTTGTTCCTTCATAGTAGGATAATAGGTGTACATGTGTTTTACGCTTGTTCAGGTTTGAAAAAAGCATGTTCGGTTTGGTTTAGGGTTGAGAAACATGTTCTGTCGTAGAAAATGATTTTCTCCGTTGACCAATCGACTGGACTAGGTGATCTAGTCGACTGGGGTGGCAGTGTGTGCATCCAGTCGATTGGATTGGGTGAGTTAGTTGACTCAGTTAGGTCGGTTGAGAATTTTAACATTCCAGTTGCCTTCATCAGTCGACTGATGGAGGAGGTTCATTCGACTGACCTCCTGTATTTGGGCATGGTTTATAAATATTAGACGTTAGGACATGTTTTCGGATATTATTTTCAGATCTCGTTCTTCTCTCACATAAAACATTTGCCTTCTCTTTAGATTTTGATGGGCCCAAGGCTCAATTTTTAACAATCGAACAGTGGATCCTTGCAATCCGTGTCAGGGGCTTCACATTTATCTAAACAGAATCTCGTTTCAACGAGGTCTATTTTTTGGGATGTTTAGCTTTTGGCTCCACGAGGTAGGATCCTAGACTATATTGTCGTTAAAGGGTGCTACGTGCAGTTATATACTTTTCTATTAGTTAAAAATGCTTTACATGTTATATTTTTATGTTTAAATTATGTCGTTTGGATAAAAATTATGTTTTGCGCTTTTTCTTGGTTTTTAAACATTATGGATGCGTGGGTATCCGTGATTTTCAAAAAGGTAGTTTTGAAAACGGAGGATTTATGAAAATCTTAAAAATCGTCTTTTGGAGGTTTGGAGCTAACCCTCAGGGTTGAGTCTCAGATTTGAAACGTTTTGATAGAAACGGGGGAAAATATTTTGAAATTGTTTTAAAAATGTTGTTTGATCTCCATGATTAATAGATGATGTGGCAGATGGCCATTGGATCTTTTTATACATGATTATTGTATAATTGTTAAAATGTTTCGTAGTTGAGCTACATGTTTATTTTTGAATGATTTTTTAGATGCACCGGGATAGCGGGTATGTATTGGGCCGCCATTGCTTCTCAGTGAAAGTCCGTAAACTTGCGCAGGTGGTGTTGTGTTCCTTCGGGTTAATCCCCGTAAAGAAGTGGGGTGCTTCATTCCCTCAATTTAGCCGTAAATGAAATGGTTTACGTTGTTGTGACTCCGTATAGAACTTGCCATTACCTTGCAAGTCTTAAATAACTCAGGCTTAGGGTAATAGGTTGTCTATAGTTGTTGCCTTTGTCTATGGTGTGACAAAGTCGGTACATCGAAATCATTTCGTTGTTGTGACTCTGTATAGAAGTTGTCATTACCTAGAAGGTCTTAAATGACTCAGGACTAGGGTAATGGGCAGGAGTCTATAGTTATTACATTTTTTTCTCGGCTATGTGATCTGAGTGAAAAATATCATTTTGCTCTTGGCTGTGTGATCCGAGTGAAAAAATAACATTTGTTACTATTTTTTCTTAACTGTGAAACGTTATTTGCATTGCTGAAATGCTTAGTTTTGAGGATGGAAAATCTTTTGGAGACTTATGTAGACTGATGGAAAACTTAGAGTTTTATGAAGTAAAACCGTTTTGAGTCTCATGTGGTTGAGTCAACTTTATGCTATGTGATTGCATATCCTTCTTTAGTGCATTATAATCTATTTATATTGGGCTTCGACTCTTATTGTGGGATTTGTAAAACTTTTTTCAGGTTAACGTGGTCCTGTAAGTTGACCTTGAGGTGCCTGGAGGTAGTTAATGACAAGACTCTGATGTCTTGTCTTTCTTAGGTAGTTTATACCTTTGCTATGGAGCATATTCGGATGTAATGTAATTTTTATGGCTGTGGTGCCAATGTATGCATGATTTATGCTTTCGAGAGAAACCATGAGTTTGTTGTATTATGGTTTTCGTTGGTTGGTGCAACGGTTTAAAAATAGAGTTTTTAATTGGTTTATGCTTCATTCAAACTCTTATGCTTCGAGGGAGATTTTGGAACGGCTTATACTTCCTTTAAAAAGTTATTTCTTTATCCAAAATGTATATTTTATTTTTAAAGGCTTGGCTTTTGGAGCCATAACCGTAGTCTTTTTGGGCTACTCTTTTAAATCAAATAAACCATTGGTAGTGCGTTTTACAAATATTTTTGCCTCATTTTGGCTTTATGGTTTTTCATTCGTTGTGTTTGAGCGATTTTAGAGGTTGTTCGTGGGCTTTTTGCGTGACCTGGAGTTTGAGGAGTAACACAAACGGCCTCCTTGGCTGCTTCAAAAGCTGCCATATACTCGGCCTCCATAGTGGAATCAGTAGTGCAGGACTGCTCTATCTCCTCCAACTTATGGCTATATCTCCCAAGGTAAACACATATCCCGATGTAGACTTTTTAGAATCCTTATTTGACTGGAAATATGAGTCTGTATACCCCAAAAGTACTATACTATATGCCTGGTAAAACAACATATAATTCCTTGTCATTTTCAAGTACTTGATTATATGTTTTACCATTGTCCAATACTCTTGCCCTAGATTAGACTAATATCTGCTAACTATGCCAACGACAAAATAAATGTCGGGTCTAGTGGAAAGCATAGCATACATGAGACTTCCTACTGCAGAAGCATAAGGGACCGCTTTCATCTTCTCTATCTCATCAGGTGTCTTATGATACTGGTTCTTGGAATCATGCATGCTTCAACGAGTAAGGATTGTATCGATATGAGTAGCTTGTGATAAGCCCAACATTCTTTACCTGCGATCTCGTAAAAGCTTGATCCCTAGGATGTGACAAGCTTCTCCCAAGTATTTCATATCGAATTGGCCGGATAACTATACCTTCACCGAAGATAACACCCCCACATCATTTTCAATAAGCAAGATATCATCCATGTAAAGTACTAGAAACACCACAACGCTTCTTGAACACACAGGACTCGTCAGGACATTGATCAAAATCATAAGATTTAATGGCCTGATCAAACCAAGTGTTCCAATACCTAGATGCCTGCTTAAGTCTATAAATAGATCTCTTAAGCTTGCACAACATGTGCTCCTGACTCTTTGCTATGAAACTGTCTAGTTATATCATATAAATACACTCGTCAAGACTTCCGTTAAGAAAATCTATCTTAATGTCCATTTTCCAAATTTCATAATTGAAACGAGCCACAATGGATAAGAGAATTCAAATAGACTTACACAATGCTACCGGCGAAAAGGTCTCATAATAATCGATCCCTTCTTTTTTAGTGAACCCTTTTGCAACAAGCCTAACTTTGAAAGTTTTCACCTTTTCGTCTGCTTCTCTCTTCCTCTTATAGATCCACTTGCATCCGATGGGTTTCATCCATTCGGGGGGTTCTACAAGTTTTCAGACCAGATTATAGTACATAGACCCTATCTCTGAATTCATAGGCCTTTGCCATAAATCTGCATCTTTATCTTGGAGCGCTTTGTTGTAGTTACAAGGCTCAGTATCCAGTTCTTTCAAGATCCTGTTAAAAGACTCTCTTAAAAACATATACCGATCAGGTTGACGAACAACCCTCCCACTATGACGAGGCACTACCTGCGTCTGTGTATTAGCAGTGACACGTTGTGCTAGTTCTGAACCCTGTGCACCAAAATCCACATCCTGCCCTGGTTTTGAAACTGACATGTTGGTGGTAGCATCGAGATTTGGTTCAGAATATGCACTTGTCCCGATAATCCTCTCACCATAACAAGGAAATGGGATACTAAAGACCTGTGGCGCTTCTACTATACTATTGGTATTACTTCTCAGCTCTTTTAGAATAATTCTACTTCTGGTCCTATGGATCATTACATAGTCCTCTTCCAGGAATTGGGCATTGGTACTAATAATGATCTTCTGGGTCATTTGGACTATAAAATAAATCACCCTTCATTCACTTGGGATACCCAATAAAGAAACAGACTTCCGTCCTCGGTTCTAACTCATCTGCATTCCCCTTCAGCATGTGTGCGGGACACCACCAAATTCGAATATGTCTTAGAATAGACTTACACCTGGTCCACAATTCTGTGGAAGTAGAAGGTACTTACTTAAAAGGTACCAAGTTTAGAAAATAAGCTTCTATTTCTAATGCTAATCCCCAAAACGAATAAGGTAACTCCAAATAACTCATCATAGACCTTACCATCTGTATAAGAGTCATATTCCTTCTTTCTGCTACACCATTCTGCTGTAGAGTACCCGGTGCAGTCAACTAAGATGTAGTCCCTAACTCTTATAAATAATCCCTAAACTCTCCCAAGAGGTACTCGCCACCATAGTCAAATCATAGGGTCTTGATACATTTATCAAGACGCTTCTCCGCCTCCGCCTTAAATTCTTTAAATTTTTCAAAGCATTCAGACTTACGATGCATCAAATAAATGTACCCATACCTTGAGTAATTGTCGATAAAAGTAGAAAAATAATCAAAGTCTCCTCTAACCCGGATAGTCATGGGTCCACATAAATAGAGTGAACCAATTTCAATGGTTCTTTAGCTCTATAGCCTTTGGTCGAAAATAGCCTTTTGGTCATCTCTCTCTCTAAGAAGGATCCACAGACTGAAAGTGCCTCCACTTATAATGAACTCAAAAATCCATCTTCTACCAGTTTATTTATCATTTTTTAATATGACCTAGGCGTAAGTGCCAAAGATACATATGGTTCATCTTAGAAGGATCTTTTCTCTTACATGATAAATTTAAAGTGTTATTCAATTCATTCAATTGCATTATAAGAGAGATAAAAGTAATAACATAAAGATCATCTGCCAATGTACCAGAATAGATAAATCGTTTATTACCCTTAATAACCACAAAATCATTAAAATAAATCAAATATCCGTCTTTAACCAATCTAGAAACTGAAATTAAACCCCTTCTAATTGAAGGTAAATAAAGATAATTCTTTAAAACTAAAATCCTATGTCTACTAAAACTGAGAGTGATATCTCCTACGGCAACTACTGCCACCATTGTATTATTACTCATATGCAGGTAAATCTCTCAATCACTGAGCTTTCTGATTTCTTAGAACCCCTGCAATGAATTGCAGAAATGATTAGTGGCTCCCGTATCTACACACCAGGTACCTGTAGATAACACTGCTAAACATATTTTCATAACCAGTTAATAGAAATTATCTTGATTGTTCAACTTGTCGAGATAAATCGAACATTGCTTCTTCTAGTGCCTTGTCTAGTTGTAGTGAAAATATCTACCTTTCAACTTCTTCACACTAGTCCATGGCCCACCAACTGCTTTGGAAATTTTGCAACCCTATTTCTGAACATTTTTCTTCTTTTAGCCTTTCGTCTTAAAGTATAACCCTTTTCAGCAATAAAGGCACAAACTGGCTTCCTAAGAACACCCTCAGCTGCATGAAGTTCTTTAAGTAGTTCTCCTAGGGAAACAACTGAGTTTGTTCATTGTATAATTAAGGCAGAAGTGCTTAAAGCTATCAGGCAGCTATTGGAGTATGATATCAACTTGGGTTTCCTTGTCAATTTTAACTCCAAGGATCTCCAGTTTATTTAGAAAATTAATCTTCTTCAGAGCATGATCCCTAACTATGGTGCCTTCAGCCATATTTGTGTTCATTAAAGATTTCATGGTCACCTGCCTAGCTGCACTATTCTGATCCCCAAACATCTCTTTCAGGTTCATAATCATGTCATAGGCACTGGGCATAGACTGATGCTGATGTTGCATTACATTTGACATGGAAGCCAAAATGTAACACCGCGCCATCGGGTTAGCCTTTTGCCACTTCTGATAAGCCCGAGTTTCCTGTTCGGTCGTCCCCTTTTTAGGTACTGGTGGACAAATCTCAGACAATACAAATTTATAATCCTCAGCAGTTAACACAATATCCAAGTTCCTTTTCTAGTCAACATAATTAGGTCTAGTTAGTTTGTTCTCTTTGAGTATTGACTCAAGTAGATTGAAAGCCATTTTAATATCTGAGAATCACATAATTAAAAATCATTAATTATGATGAGCAAAAATTTTGAATTCAATTTTAAAATTTGGTTTCCTCTGCCATTTCAAAAAAAACTCAACAGCAGCCTAGTACACCGCCTCTATGGGAAGGTCGTCTACTATTTATCATTCGTCTAAACAGGTCAATTCCTATTAATTTTACTATCTAGGCAACATACCATGCCAAGTAAGATTAAATAGCTGATATAGTTTTGATCTTATAAAAGATAACATTAACTCAGATGGCGAGGATACTATTATTTATAGTTGAGTGTATACATCACTTAATTCGAAACCAATCGTTTCGTAATGACACCTTCAGATGTAGAAGTGATCCACACTAACAATTATCCAAAATTATTCCTAAAAGAAGTCTGTACCAGTGATACCGCAATTAATTCTGTCCGATAGAGGGAAAGACCCAAATACCAACACACAAAATTAATTACATTGCCTACAAACTAGTGATGGAGACCGTGAAATTTATCTGTGAATAAATTTTCTCGTCCACTTAGTTTTTAAAATATTTTTTAGGGTTATAAAAATTGTTAAATTTTAACAAATTCATATTTTCAAAATAAACCACACGTTACAAAAATTTCGATAAAAACCAATCTTACGTGTTATATGTGCAAGTAATAAAATTTTTAATTATCTCCTTTTACGAAAAAAATATTTTTAAATAAAACTTAAATATTTTATTTTATTGTTCAGTTACTCATATTAACCAATTTCAAAAAAAAAATCATTTAAATTAAATCCTTTGTCAAGCATGCAACAATAATGGTTGTCCATGTTGTCCAGAGTCATACATCCACAACAAAAATCACAAATAGTAATAAGCATGCATGTGACAATAAATAAACGGATAATCCCGACTTCTATGCTCATTCCAGAATTCCTGAGTCGCCTCATGATCCCATGACATCCATATTTACTTGCATGGCACAGGGTTCAACCTAACCGGTCACAGTACGGGGTCGAGGGGCAGTGCCTCAACGGGGCCTGGGGGCAGCTCCCAGGCGATGTCGAGGGACAGCACCCCCAAAACCAAGCACCATTCCATCATGTCGAAACCCTGATCCGAGTCTAAAACTGCAAACATCCTGGCTCAATCCCCAATCAAAACTTCATTCTGAAGTGTTTGGCTTGTTTCCGTCCGGACGGGTTGACCGCCGTCCGGACGATTTTGCTCCAATAGCTTTTTCGTCCAGACGAGCGTCCAGACGATTCTCCTCTAGAAACTTCTCCGTCTGGAATCCCTCCATAATGACTTCGATCCTAACGGAAGGTTGGGTGTCCGAAAGAAACGAAATTTTTTGCACTTCATTTTTCTACCCTGGCTGCGTCGTTCTTCACCAAAACTGTTCTAAACACATCAGAACTCTGCAAAATGACTAAAAATCCTTTTGGGGCTTCCAAAACACGATCTAATCTTCAACTTCAACATGTTAAAGATTACAAGCTCTGTTCCTACGTCTCCATATCACGAGTTCACATTCAATCCACTAGAGATAGAACGTTACATATGATCTTATACCCCCAACGGAGTTCACATTGATTCGACCATAAGCAAACCACTGTGGAAATCAAAAACATCATCATACATTCATGCAATCAAATATGCATTCATATATGACCATAAAGCCGGGATAGAATGCTGCAAAACAAAGGTTAACACAATTCTAGCCTACCTGAACTCCATATGCATAGATCAACAAATATGAACAACATAAACTTTTTCAATCCATATGCAGCATCGAAGACTGCTCTGATACCACTTGAAGGGAACTGAATCCCAGAAAATTGAGATGGTGCATACGAATCAAATCAAACATGCAGGGCAGCACACGATCAACATCAAAAAAAACTGTGCAGCGTTGAATTGTCCGAACGGATAGGGAAACCGCCCAGACAAAAATCGTACAGGATGAACAAAATGGAACCTCGATCCCCGAAATAAAAACTAGGTACACCCACAAGGCAAAATAGGTATTATACCTGCTCGATCCCACTGATTTGATCATGTTTTTTTTCTTGAAGTTGAATCCAAAAATCAATATGGCAATCAAACGGAAATCTTTTCTCTGTTTAGATCTTCTGCTATATTCCCAAATGCCAAAGACACGAACTAAGTGTGGGCATAGATCCTTTGTGCTCTAAACCCTCTCTTGCTACCTATTCTAGTTCTGGTTCTCACGTTATGTGAAAACCCTAAAAGACTTAATGAATGGATCATCTGGCGGCAAGGTTATAACGGCATATAAATAGTCTATATTAGGGACTTGTGGAGTAAATAAGACATGAGCTTCCATTATAATTATGAAATTCTATCTCAACCTAGAAACAGTTTCACAAAACATATATTATAATTCATTCCACTAAAGAATCATAATTGCACACCCAGCCTTATTCTCAAAACCAATTATTCGAGCTGCTATTATCAAATGCTTATTATTCTCCCCAAATTAAGATTACAGATACTCACCGATTAAGTTAAATTACTAACAATTATATTTAATTGGTTTATTTAAAAATTCTTTAATCCATTTCACTTAACTTATTTGACTATTGGATTATAAAATTCACCTGTAGGGTTTGACTCAGTCAAAACCTATAAGCTTTCTTAAGGGGGTATCATCAATCCCGACATTTTAGGACGTGAATTTCGTCAATAATTAATATCCACCATATACTTAATATCGTTATCCAACTCACCAGAAATATTGATTCATATAGGATCGCATCCTCTAATAAATTAAAATAACAAATATTAAATATACGCAAATAATAATTATTTCAGAATTAAGAGCATATGAACTCATGATAACCATGGGGTGTAAATTAATTTATTAAGTCAGTATAAAATTAACTACTCCGACGTGGTCATATTAAATACACATAAAGTATATTAGCACAGCGAGTTGGAACAATAGACGACGTTATTATCTGTTCCCCGTAACTAAAACATGTTTATTAAAACTCTGCACTATAGTTGTATTGATGGTTTGTCCAATTCCATCTAAATTGTGATTGAAAACTTATATTCCACAAGAATCTTTAATCTGATCTTCCGAGTGTAAGCCGAACTCTATACACCAGATTAAATACTATACAGAATAAAAGACAACCATGCACAACATTAAATAAATAATGAAATGCATACATTACTTATAAAAATTCTCATTAAAATGAAAAATAGTTTTTATTAATAAATAAAAATAATACCAAAAATCCTAACATGATTTTTAGTATACAACTCTAATAAATTCAAGAATGACGATCCCTGCATATATCCCAACCCCAACGTGCAAGTAATTTAATGAAAATGTTCAATGATGATAAAAACAACATTTCCAAAGAAGTTTGGCAAAAAACATGCTAGAAATGTGTAAATAAAACTGACATACCCTCACTGTTTTGACCATAACTTTTTTCTAAACAATTCATTTTGATATGAGAGTAGAACCATCGGTCCGAGACTTTAATTTAGATACAAGAATAACCCAATTTGGAGTTCGGATGAGAAAATTACGCTTGTTTGAAATATGGTCTAACTGACAAAATAAAAGACTACTCGACAGACCGATCGATCGGTTCGTCGATCTTTCTAGAGCATAATGCAGTTTCTCCACTATACAACAAGAAACCCAGGCAAAGGACAGATCGCTTAATGGACCGTTGAAAAATCAACTTCTTTTTTTGATTTTTTTTTGAAGTTCTAACATCTACCCAAGCCTTTTCTCATGAAAAGTAAAGGTTCAAAAGCTAAAGAAAGACATTTAATTAGCCACAAAAGAAGATTCAAAGTCTCTACTCAAGAGTCACAATACATTCAAGCATCCAAAATATAAAAGTTTGGCCATATGGCCTTACAAGTCCATGACCATGTTCACTAAAAAAAACATCTATCATAGTTCAAAATAAGCCTTGGGCTACTCCTATGCCAAGGGGTCTTCTTAAACAACTGAAATATTTTTAAATAACATGAGCCGAAACCCAATAAGAACAAGACTAATCGAGAATGAATACATGACATGTGGTTAACGAATTATACAAAAACGATTATGTTTCACAATTCTCAATTCAAGTTTTTCGAAAACAAAGCAAGTTTCTACGATAATGTGAATATTTTACTACAATCTAACTTCTTCAATAAATTTCAGAATCCACAAGATTGCACTTGCTATTTCTATCTGTTCTCAACGAAACATCAAACGGGCCTAGTTATATACCGTACGGCAACCACAAGGTGTCAACCATCAACTATGAAGTTTATAGATTACAAACAAAAATCAGCCACCTTTTCGGGGATTAACCCGACATGTAGGGTCCTCAATCATGCCTAAGTTTTCAATGTTTCACCAAAGAGCTAGTCAAGCCCACCTTATCCACATCAATTCAACCTGATACATTAAAATCGATCATTTTTCATTTAACACATCATATGCATAATCTCGTAAGTACACGAATTATCATCTCAATCATGAATACAACACCATTAATTCATTAATAGTATTTGTTAAAACCTTTATCAGTTCGAGCTTAAATACAAATTTCTTGACATTTTCTAAAGAAAGAAAAACATTTAAGTCTTAGAGCTCATCCGAAAACCCAAACTTGCCCAAACAAAAATTTGTTCAGTTGAAAACCTTACCCTTAATGCGTAGAACAACTTTTACCCCTATGTTTTTGTGAAACACCAAGTTTTGAGTCTCCAAAAAATTGGAGAGAAGAAAAGGTAAGGGGGGAGAGAGAGATAGAGTGGCGTTGAGGTGGTGCTAGGAAATCTTTGCTCTCTCACTCTCACTCTCTCTCTCTCTGAGACCCTGACCTGTTTTCTTTTTTCAGTGTTTTCAACGTGTAGTTTATAGTTTTTATTGTTGCTTGTTTATATGCGTTTTATGCATGTTCAAGCTTTAAAATGCATGTTGGGTTGGATACCATGGCTGTTGGGCATTGTGGTGCAAATTTCAAAAAAAAAACAAAGATATTTTCGTTGTTTACAAATATATAGCTTTAGATATTTTGCTGGAGATATTTTCTAAAACTTACAAGTTAAGTCACTTTTTTTTCAAATGAAACCTATGGCTTCTCTCTAACTTCTCAGGGGCCCGGGGCTTGATTTTTAACGATCTGATAGCTGATCCTTTCTATCGACACTGAGGGTTACGCGTTCATTCAGACGAAATCTCGTTTTGACGAGGTTCTCTTTTCGAGGCATCATGTTTTTAATTCAACGAGTGTGCTACATGCGATTGTATGTGTTTTTATCGTTTAAAAATGCATAAAAAGTTGGTTTATGTTTTGAAAAGTTGGGTTTTGATTCGAAATCATTTTTGGTTGATTTTGGTTGGATGAAACAGGTTTTGAGGCATTTTTTTGGTGTTTCTTTGCAGTTTTGGGCTTGTGTATGTCCGTGAGTTTCAAAAAGGGTGTTTGGTTGGTTTAATTTGGGCTGAGAAGCTGTTTTCGTCACTAGGGTTTGCTTTTTGCCGCCGTCTAGCCGACTGTTTTGTTATTTTGAACCTGTTGCTTTTTGTGTAACGTCAAAGGTCATCAAAACTACTCAGACTACCAACAACATACCATTAACATATCACCAACATATCCTCCACATCCTGCTAACAGGAAATATTCCCAGAACCACTCACGTTCCACTATCTCAACATACGCCCGGCCAAAGATTATCATGCTCCCATCCACTATGTTCTCGTCTATACCCCATTCTAAGTACACGGCTCATGACATAGCATGGCTCACGACGTACCTAATCCCTCACATAGCTAGAACCATGAACACCAAAACTCAAAAAGGGATTATCGTCATTCTCAAATCCATCCGCAAATCCAATCATAACAACTGATTTCACAGGTCTCCGATACCCTATCTCCCCTACTCACCGGCCATCCATAATACCACTACAACTTTTGGTAATTTACTCTCAAGAGAAGCCAGCTACCAAAGCCAAAGCCATCAATCCTGCTTTGACTACCCCTGAACAAAATTTTGCTCATGCAAACACTCAATGGTTTGCCAACCGGGGCCAACCTCACTCGGCTGAACCCAACTCACTGACGAGTTCCACAACATACCAAGCGATCGACGCTTAACCCATAACCTTATCTCTACAACTAATAGCAACCAAGTCGCATATCCAAGACCCATACCACAGTCTCTTCATCTCGAAGGGTGTACAGGTCATATAGAAAAGCAATATAGAACACGACACCCTAAGGTCGATCCATCATGTTATTTCTAACACGTATCACGTAATCATGCTAACACATAGCCCAACGATTATGCAAACACATCATACATACTGAGGAGAACTAACAAGAATGACACATCACTTTGGAGAACCTACTTAGATTTCTTGCTAGAAAGCACATCCACGAAACGCGTTTCTAACTTGGCTTCTGAGTTTGTTAATCCAAATGCCCGAAGGCAAGACTAATCAATCCTAAGGTCCAACCTCCATGCTCACATATACACGGCATCAACATGCTCAACAACTAACATGCTCATATTCAAAACACAGGGAACCAAGCACACACTGATCTTTCCTTATGAGGTAACACACCCTCTTCCCACAACTCATAGGTATTCAAACCTAGAGTTCTGATACCAAGTTATCATGCCCCAAACTTCGGGTCACGTGAAACTCCTGCGAATAACCACCAAAACCACCCGAACGAAATGGGATAAAAACCATAAAGCCCAAACGAGGCTAAAACTTTTGTAAAAACGTATTATCGAGGGTTTATTTGATTTAAAAAGATAGCCCAAGAGACTACGGTTATGGCCCCACAAGCCAAGCCTTTAAAAAACAAAATACATGTTGTTGGATAAGAAAATTTTTTCTTTTTTTAAAAGAAACTTAGGCTGTTCCAAAATCTTCCTCGAACCACAAGAGTTTGAATGAAGCTTAACCATTTGAACAACAAAAACCGTGATACAACAAACCCATGATTCTCTCTCGAAATCCATAAATCATGCATACATCCATATGAAATATAATGCTTTACAACATGTTATTACCAACATGAAACATATACAAAGGTACAAACTACCTAACAAAGACAAAATATCAGTCTTGTCCTTAACCACCTCCGGGCACCTCAAGATCAACCTTCAGGACCCCGTTTACCTGAAAAATATTTTAACAAATCCTACTACATGAGCCAAAGCCCAATAGGAACAGACTATAAAGCCGTAAAATAGGTTATACAATTACAGAATGTAGAGTTTCAAAGAGTTTTTACCACACCAAAACCCTCAAGACATCTATTAATGCCCAAAAAACACGATTAGCATATACCATAAGGTCATATGCATGCTGTATTCTTTTACGGTCTTTTACCGTGGGATGATACGAACCCAATATGTAACTCTTGGTAGTCTTTCACCGCAAAACATTTTACATGCCTCAAATATGCAATTCTTAGCGGTGTTTCATAGCAGGACATTATACATGCCCCAAATATGCAGTTCTTAGCGGTCTTTCACCGCAAGACATTATACATGCCCTAAATATGCTATACACCGTATGATTCACAGATAAAAGTATGCACTCATCCATGTATTAAATATCCACATACACATCACCATATTACTTTTAATAACCTTAAAAGATTTATATATATCCATGAAACATATGAATTCATGCTTAACTCCAAGAGTTAGCCTCAAACCTCCAACAAAAATTGATATATCGAGATGATTCCAAAACCACCTTTTTGAAAACCAACCGTTCACAAGTCCATATCATGAAAATAACCGTGTAAAAAGCTCAAAACATGCTTTTATCCATACAACAAGGTTTAAACATGAAATATGACATTTAGGAGGTTTTCATCTAGTAAAAAGGTGTGAAACTGCATATGACACCCTTAAACTACAACATAGTCTAGAATCCTACCTCGTTGAGCGAAAAGCTCGACGTCTCAAAAATTAAACCTTGACGAAATGGGATTCTATCTGGATATATGCGAAGCCCCCAACACCAATAGCGATGATCCACTCACAAAATATTGAAAATTGAGCCCCGATTCCATCAAAATCTAGAGAGAAGGCAGAGATTTTGAGTGAGAGAAACCAATTCTGAAACAAATATCTCAAAATATCTTCCATAGCTTGATATTTATAGACCACGCCAAATTACAGGAGGTCAGTCGACTAACCTTCTCCTTCCAATAAACTAAAAACCTTCTGGACACCCCAAAAACCATCCACCGCCTCAAGTCAGTCGACTGATCACCCTTTGTCAGTCGACTGAAAACCCACTGGAGACCACTCAGTCGACTGAACTTCACACTTCAGTCCATTGACAAGCTATTTCCATCACACGAAGCATTCCAGTGTTCAGGTCAGTATACTGGCTTGTCACTCTCAGTCGACTGAACCCCTTTAACCGACTGAAAAAGCTCACAAATCCAAGTATAGGCCCAACATATACACCTAAAACATCACCAAGATCACGTGTTAACTCCCACTCCATTAACACTTAAACCATTTTCAAAAATAAAACGGGTCAGGACCTCACATAATAGGTAAAAATATTGAAAATGATGTTTCTTGCGAACTAAAAAGAAAAGTCGAAGATTACTCAAGAATCATCAACAAAGTTACTAATGAAAAGGAAAATTTTGAAAAGCTCTTTAGAGCACAAAGAATGCCTTTAAATAAAGAAGGCCTTGGTTACAATGGAGAGGTGAACATTAAGAAAAAGTCCAAAAGCTATTTTGTAAAAGAATCCAAAACTTTTTCAAACTCATCTTCAAAAAATATTTATCAAAATGTAACTTGTTTTCAATGCAAGAAAAAAGGACACATTCAATTTGATTACCCATTAAAAAGAAATAATGGTGTCTCAAAAATGATTTGGAGAATTAAAGTCACTAATCCTATAGGACCCAAAAAGATTTTGGTACCAAAGAAAATCACTTAAATTGTCTTGTAGGTGTGCTTGAGATCCTCCTCCTCAAAAGAAAAATGGTACTTGGATAGTGAATGCTCAAGACATATAACAGGCAATAAACCTAAATTCTCAAGCTTAACACCTAAGGATGGAAGTTACGTAACTTTTGGAGACAACGGAAAAGATAAAATCATTGGTGTAGGTAAGGTTGGTAAGAAATCTTTCCTATCCATTAATAATGTACTTTTTTTTATAGTCTTAAATATAATCTTCTTAGTATAAGTCAACAATGTGATAAAGGCTATAGTATACAATTTTTGCATCACACTTGTGTTGTTAAAAACAAAAAAAATCAAAAAATTTTATTTGTTGCAAAACAATATGAAAATGTTTACGCTACTGATTTTAAAAATTTAAATTTCCAAAATATTAAATGTTTCTCTACCATAAATGAAACGAGTTGGTTATGGCATAGGAGGTTAGGTCATGCTTGTTAGGGTTGGTATATTGAAAATCATGTTTTTAGTATTTAATTTTATTTTTAATAAAATTAATTTTTCATTTTATGAGAATCTTTATGAGTAATGTATGTATATCATTTATTTGTTATGCATGGATGCCCGATATTCTGTATAGTATTTAATCTAGTGTGTAGAGTACGGCTTACACACAGAAGACCAGACTTTAGGTTCTTGCAGAATATAAGTTTTATGTTCACAGTTTAGATGAAAATGGACATACCATTGGTACGACTGTGGCACAGAGTTTTAGTATGCCTGTTTTGATTATGGGGAACAAATAATAACGTCGCCTATTGTTCTGACTCTCTAGGCCAGTACACTTTGTGTGTATTGAACGATACATTTAGGGTAATTAATTTAGTACTGACTACTGAGTATATAAATTAATTCGCACCCCAAGATTATTATGAATAGTGGTTATCCTCTTAATCCTGAAATAATTATTGATTTGTATATATTTAGTATTCGTTATTTTGATTCATTAGAGGGTGAGATCTTATATGGGTCTATATTCTCGGTGAGTTGGATAGCAGTATTATTTATATGACAAATATTAATTGTTGACAGAATCCACGTCCCGATAATCGGGATTGACGATACCCCCTTAAGGATGCTTATAAGTTTTGACCGGGTCAAACCCTGCAAATGGATTTAATTATCCGGCGGTCAAATAAGTTAAGCGGAAGGGTTTAAAGAATATAAAGATGTCGATTAAATTAAATTATCAGTAATTAAATTTAATTGGTGGGTATCGAGAATATTAACATGGGGAGAAATTGTAAGTATTTAATAATAAGAGCTCAATGCAAGAAAGTATTGAGATTATGAGTCATAGTGCAATTATAATTCTTTAGTGGTATGAACTGTAATTCAGTATTTTATGAAAATTACAGAAACCGCTGCGTCTTTCCATAACTGTAGAAATCGCCCGTAGGTATCTGTGTTCTACTGGAAGTCTTACTCATAATTACTCTCTAGGTCTCTGCTGTAGCCCTATATATATGCGGGTAAGCTGAACCAGTTTAGATTGATTTTCATATCATTCTTGATATATTTTTTGTCTTTCAAGACTTAAAAAATATATTGGGGTTCTGCTGGTACAAGTTCTCGGAGGATCGTAACCCATACTACGTTCAAGGATCGCATAAGAGAACACGGTAGAAGATCTGATAAGAGCTTTAACTCAGAATCAAGTTGTAGTTGAAGATTAGATCCGCAAGAGGTATTCTTCTAAATTAACTTTGGTTGCACGGGTTTTATTTTGATCGTTCTTTGTCAAAATTTTTATCTGGAACTTGTTTCGGCGTTTGCCCATCCAGTTAATTTTTTATCGAAAATCGTTTTACAAAAACAATGATCTTGACAGTTTTGTTTCCAACAAATTGGTATTAGAGCCGTTTTATTTTTTGTTTATGGTTATCGGGGCCGGATAGATTTAGAACTGTGCTAATTTTGTTTTACAAGAGTTCTAATCCCGATTTTATGATCATCTTTTTTTTTTCATATTTGATTAAATGCATTGATGATGATTTAAATTTTTTTAAACCACAGGGATTAACCGTGTTATATTAATTAATTTTAGATTGAATGTGAGTCTACGGAACATAGATTTCAATGTAAAATTTTTTATGTTCTTTAAGTTTTTTTTTAGTTTATTAAAAAGAAAAAATAAGAACAGTTATGGAAGAAATAACAGTAGTTTGCGACAGCAATCGGCGGCGGTTCCGGTGGTTTTGGCAATTTTAGCTGCAAATAAGTTTTCTTTATTGTTTTGTATTTTTTTTTTTCAGAATTTTTTTTTAAATAAAATAAAAAAAAGGAGAGAAAAAGAAAATCGAATAAGCCACCGGCGGAAGGCACAACAAAAAAAAAACCAGCAGTCTCCAAACAGCCGAAGCTAGCGCCACACATGGCGCGGTTTCCAAGTAGCGTTGGGATGCTGTTTTTGTATCAGAAGTTTTTTTTTTTTTCTTCCAAAAAAGATGACAAAAGGCGCTGAAGCGATATTCCCAAAAAGCAGCCTATTCCCAAACTGTTCGGAGCAATTTCCCAGCGCAGATAGAGGCGCCGGCTTCAAGCTGAGTGCAATTCAGAATCTGGTTCCATGTTCCAGTGGCTTTTGGCGCAAATAGTGGCCCATGATTATCTGTCATCAAACAAAAGCAAGCTTGGAGCAAGTACCAACGAGATTTATTTTGTATTTAATTTATTTTTTATATATTAATTGTGTGGATGATATTTATTAATTTGATTTATTTTATTAATTTAATTAATTTGAAATTTTTAATTTTAATTAAAATATTTTGTAATAAAAAATAAAATAAAATTATTTTTAATTAATTAATTTTAATTAAATAAAAAAAATTTAGATATTTTATTTTTTAGAAAATATCACGTTTTAGATGATTTTTTTAAAAATCAGATATCTTGAAAAAAAATGTGAGAATTAATTTCAAATTTTGAATTAATTAAATAGAAAAATATTTAATCAAAATAAATTATTATTTTTTGAAAAATGTG
>JAOTRH010438596.1:16689-27343 GCA_034768845.1 Heliamphora exappendiculata | reverse complement strand
ATATGTTGTAAATATTGAGGAGAATTTTGAATTAATGTGGGCTTGACTAGATCCTCGATGAAAGACCAGAAACTTGCGCAAGAATGGCTACCCGTTTCACTCAGTTTAATTCTTGAAAACGTGGTGGAGGTGCCATGTTCCTTCGGATGGTGTTTCCGAAAAAGGTGGCAATGTTTGTGTGGTAATTATGTATTTACTGATGTGTTGTTGATTAAGAATGGTTGTGTTGGTAATTATAGAACCCATGGATTTCCTATCAGTGCCTTATGGGAATATAATTATTTGTAAATCATTAGAAAACTAGATATTTTTTTTAGGTTGGGTGCATCGTTATAGAATTATTGTTTGCCTATCAACCATGCTGTATATAGGTTGTTCAAATACTATTGAGCATCGGCTCACATTGTTTGCATAACAAATTTTCAGGTGTTGATGATGCAGGAAGATCGTAGATGGAATCCAAGCATATCTTTGGGTTTTGGTTTCTTTTGATTTCTTGAAGAACTCAATTCTATACACTTTAGTGAATTGTAATATAAAGATGTAACAAGAATTTGGAAAGTGGTTGATATATATAATTATGTTTTTGGGAGGTTGAACTTATGAATTCTTGGGTTGTAAGGCCTTAGGGCCATAAATTTTTTGTTTTTGATGGACAAAATGTGAATTTCTTCCATATTCGGTTACCAAATATAGTCAATTTACAATTATCCTAGTCAATTGTTTAATAACCTGTACTCAAGATACGAATAGAACAAAATGTACATCTAAAAACAAACCAATTCTTAAACCTAATTTCTGTAAAAAAAAAAAGCCAACCCAGCCATCCAATCTTCTCAATCTTGAGAACTGGGATAAAGTGAAACCAATATAACCCTAATATTATGGCTAAAAATTCAAATATCTAAATCCAAATCAAACAAAATCAAGGATTAAGCCCGAAAAGCCAAGAATGAGCCTATGAGAAATTTTCCTAAAATTCTTTTACAAAAAAATAAAAGAAAATTTTTATTAAAAAAAATAGAGGAGAGAGTACTGGCCAGCCACCATTGGGACTTGTGCCCAAACTTGGTGGCCAAGTTTTGCAAACCAAGGTTAAGCTAACTAACTATGGCATATCAAGCTTCTCAAGGAAGATTCTTCCACAAACTCCATCGATAAAAAGAGCCTTCTTCTCCCATTTATCTCCTTTGCAAATTTTGACCATAGAGAGAGAGAGAGAGAGAGAGAGAAGAAGAAGAAGAAGAAGAAGAAGAAGAAAGAAAAGATTAAGAAAGAAAAGAAGAAGAAGGAAGAAAGGAGAAGAAGTAAGCATCTATAAAGCTAAGTATTATCTTCAAGATTGAGAATCAAGAAAATTCAAGCAAGTATCCTTCAAAATCTAAACTCATTCTTACTCAAAATTCTCTAATCTCATATCAAATCATGTTGCATGTCCGAAAATAAACTTAATGTAAGCTATGCATGTAGAGATGAAGCTAGGCTCTTGAATGGTGTTCTTCTCCAAAAATTCTGTTTGTTGGACCTATTTTTGAAAAATCATAAATAAATATAAAAAAGTCATATAAGGTTGTGTTTTATTTCCATATTTAGATTTGTTTGTTATCCTTCATATAAAACTAGTTTGAACGGATTTGAAACTATAGAACTCGAAATATGTTATTTCTACCAAAACCTATCACTTTTAGACCAGCCTTTGTTGCAGAGGTGAAAACCCTATTTTAAACTGAGCCCTGAGCTTTTCTCTTTTCATGAAAGTTCTAGCTAACATGGTTATCTATCTAACCACCAAGAATTAGCTCCTTTTTATTGAGATTTGATCAGTTAAAACCCTTCTGCAATCTGCTATTCATGTATAGTAATTTAAAAAGCTTGCTGTCCAACATTTTTGTGTAACCAAAAACCTATATTTCTACTAATCTATTCCGAACATGTTTTTCATGAACAATGTTAGGAACATTTGGATCTAAATTCTGTCCAAATATCAGGTCCTTTAGCCTCTGTTTGATCCCTCAATTTGTTTTTATACCCTCTATTCTTGCTGCTAAAGTTCACCTCTATTGAGTTATAAAAATGTTGATTTGACATATTTCCTTAAATGGCCAATTTCTTAAATATGTTCTTAAGAACCCTACTGAGTATCCATCATAAGAATTGTAGAGCACATTTTGACCTAAAACATATCCAAAAATCAGCTCAAAAGAATCTAATTTGATACCCCAAACTCGTTGCATTCTGAAAGCCTTGTTCGCAGCATTTGGCTAAGTCCTGCTGTATCATATTGCTTTGTGAAAATCAAATCACCTAGAGTTCATGGATTTTAGCTTAAGTTCCTTCATGAGACTTGTTATGGATATTTTAATCAATATTGTGACAAAAAATAAGAACCTAATTTAAGGTCTAACTACAACAAAAACTTGCTGCAAGTTATAATTAAGTTGCTGAATTTTTTAAAAAAAGTGCTAACTATGATATAGTTAATTCCCTAAGCAAGTTAAGGCTTGAACATGTGTTTAGTGCCTTTTAGTTCTAAAAAGGAAGCTTAACCGTGGTCCCTAAAAAAACCGTAGCATCTTTCAAATGTTCGAATAATTTTAGTACATTACATTCTAAATGGTAGAATTTCGCATTTACGGTTAAATTGTGATTTGCTTGGTAGGCACGGAGGATTTGTTATCCGGGAGTCAAGTCTAGCTCATTGGAGAAGGCTCAGGTTTTGCACACGTATGATAAGGTGAGTGTTTAGCCATTATCTTGAACAATAAAATGTGAATGATGCTTTCAAATGCTTTGATATTCATGTTTTGAACCATGACAAGTTGTTGAATGATAGCATGAGACTTTTACATGTCAAGTGTGTTGATAATTTAAAAGTACTAAATATATCGTTGAAAGAAATATGCGTGTGAGCTAGTATACCTATTTACTCTATGTGAGCTAGTTTAAGTATTTGCTTTGTGTGAGTTAGCTTAATTGTTCGCTCTATGTGAGCTAGTTTAATCGTTTGCTCTGTGTAAGCTAGTTTAATGGTGACCTAGTTTAATTGTTCGCTTTATGTGAGCTAGTTTAAGTGTTCGCTCTGTGTGAGCGAGTTTAATTATTCGCTCTGTGTGAGCTATTTCAGTCAATATTAAATGTTTTGCTCTTTATGAGCTAGTTTAATCATTATCGAGTGTTTGTTCTGTGTGAGCTAGTTTAATCATTATTATGTGTGTGCTCTGTGTGAGCTAGTTCGATTATTCTAATGTGTCACCCAGAGCCACTTCTAAGTGTTTACGTGGTGACTACCGAGTCTTCTGAGGAGAACGTAAGAAAGGTTGAGATTATTAAGCATTATTGTGAGAAATGAGAAAATAGGTGGTTGTTCGGCTTGACATCATCATTTTGACATAATTTGGGTAGTTGCTGTAATACCTTAATTATATTTCTAAGGAATGAGGAAGTTATCTATGACTTATGAGTTTTTCTTGTGATGAAATGAATGCAGTGTTTTCACAACCTTTTTGTTAAGCATGTTGGACATTTTTTTGTTGTTGATGTTTTAATGTGTTCTTAAAGTAATTGTTTTATTTTCTTCTTGTTTATTATAATGCTAAGTGCGCTCTCCTGTAACCTTTGTGGTTACAGATAACATTGAAAGGCTAGAGGTTGGTCCATCACAGGTGTCATCTTGTTACATCGAAGCCGAAGTCGATTGTCATTTTAGTTTAGCTTCTTTTGTATAGTTTTGTACCTAAAGAAACATCGTATGTTAAGAACTATATGTTATGTTTGTAAAGATATGATGTATGCTCTTGGGATGGTGTATCCCTAGAAGTTTATGTTAACCCCTTTCCACTTATAAAGGCTTGTGGTTGTTTTGAACCAGAAGTTTTTGTCCCTTATTACGTTTTAAGCCTTGTCGTTTTTCGAGGCCGCCAAGTCTGTGGTGGGATCATACCCCACTACATAGGTTGAGTATCTCGGTTGAGCGGGGTGTGATATCTTGGTATCAAAGCTCTAGGTTATAGGTCTTGTAGACTTGTTAGAGTGTGTTCTGTGGTGGACTGTAGATTAGGTGCGTCCTCTAACGGTTTGTTGTATAAAGTAGTATAGACCCAGAGTTGTTATACCCTTGCCTTCGGGCATTTGACTAACTAACATTGAGGTCCATTTGATAAACGCGTTCTACAAGCGTAGGTTCCTAATTGGAAGTCTAAGTTGTTAGGGTTGTATACTAAAAATCATGTTTTTTATTATTTGTAGTATTTAATTTTATTCATTAATAAAAATATTTTTTCATTTTATGAGAATCTTAATGAGCAATGTATGCAGTTTCATTATTTATTTAATATTATGCATGGGTGTCTTTTATTCTATACAGTATTTAATTTGGTGTGTAGAGTTCGGCTTTTACACGAAAGACCAAATTATCCATTTTTGCAGAATATAAGTTTTCGGTTCATGGCTTAAATAGAATTGGTCACACTATCGGTACGGCTGTAGCGCAGAGTTTTAGTAGACCTGTCTTGGTTCTGACTCGTTGTGCTAGTACACTTCATCTGTATTGAACATGACCACGCTTGGGTAATTAATTTTATACTCGTTATATAAATTAATTCACACCTCATGCTTATTATGAGTGTTTATCCTCTTAATTCTGAAATAATTAATTATTTACGTATATTTATTATTCGTTATTTTGATTCATTAAAGGGTGTATTTTTTACGGGTCTATAATCCCGGTGAGTTGGATGACGATATTAATTATATGGTGAAAATTAATTATTGACAGAATTTACGTCCCGAAAGATCGGGATTGACGATACCCCATTAAGGAAGCTTATAAGTTTTGACTAAGCGAAACCCTGCAAGTGGATTTAATTATTCAGTAGTCACATAAGTTAAGCGAAAAGTCTAAAATAATTTATTTAAGAAGCCAATTAAATATAATTATCAGTAATTTAATTTAGTCAGCGGGTATCGAAAGTCTTAACATGGGGAGAATAAATAAACATTTAATAGCATGAGCTCAAATTTTTAGTTTTGAAAATATGGCTGGGAGTGTAATTATAATTCTTTAGTGGATTGAATTATAATTAATGTTTTTATGAAATTGCTTCTGAGTTGAGGTGGGCTTTTATAATTACATTAGGAGCTCAAGTCATATTTACTCCACAGATCCCTACTATAACCCTATATATATGCAGTTAGGTAAACTTTAGCCCACAATTAATCTCTACAGTTAGGGTTTTTACGAATCCTAAAGTTGGCTAGTCAGAGTTTTGAAGAACACGAGGATCGTAGCCCACATTACGTCGTGTCTTTTGCATTCGGGAATACAATAGGAGACTTGAATTTAGAGCTTCAACTTAAAGTCTACAACCGCGAACAATTCTAAACTAAAAGTTGTTGCAGCAACCAAAATTAATCCTACCATAATTCGTATGGTATAACTTTAATCTAACTTTGGGAGTATATGTCAGATTTTATTTTGATCGTTTGACATCAAAAAGTTTTAATTTGGAGCCATTTTTAACATTTTCCCGTCCAATTTTTTTGACTTAAATCCTGTTCTTAATCAATAGATCTTGGCAGTTTGCCTCTAACAAAAGTAAGTTACTAGATTGAGGAGATAACCTGGGATGGGTCTTGTTTTGTTATTGATTTTGCGAAATATGAGTGGCTTATCGAATTTTGGGGGATTTGACCCTCATTTTGATTTAGACATTTCGTCTAGTTGTTTATTCTGTTCTTTGTGATTTCGAGTTGGATTTTGGCACCGCACCCTAATTTATACTTTATTGTAATAAGGTGAAGTATGGACAACACAGGTAGAGCGTCGTTCATCCTAGAACAGTCTAACAAGGAGCATTAGAGAATCTCTCCATTAGTGAGACAAGTACATGTGAACCAACTTGAACGAACCGCTAGAATGATAGAAGCTATTAAGAGACTGATAGAACATAACGCAAGATGGATTGCGATGCAGGCTAGAAGGGCTAGTAACTCTTTAGTTAAACAATTCAAGGAATTAGGTGTGAAGGAGTTTGTGGGAACAATTAGTTCCACTGAAGCTGAAATTGGCTGAGAGATGGAGTACGTATTTTAAAACAGACTCAAAGTGGCAGAAGAAGATCGAGTCGATCTTATAATTTTTATATTCATGTGAGAATTGTACCACTGGTGGGAAGCCACACAGAGGTTATGGAAGATGCCAATGCCAGGAGTTGAACTTTCTATACCCCAAAAGATTACTTGGGAACGTTTTGTGAGAGCGTTTGATGAACAGTACAAGCCCATAACCTATAAGTATAAGAAGGAGTAAGAATTCATTGATCTTGAGCAACGCAAGATGACTGTGGTAGAGTACGAGATGAAGTTTATAGAGTTGTCGCGATATGAAATCCAGCTTATACCTAACGAGGAGACAAGGTGCAGAAGATTTAAAAAGGGGTTGAGTTTTCTGATTAGAGCAAGGTTGACAGTCCTCGAGATGAGTAGCTACTCAAGTTTGGTAAACGAGGCAAAGATGATCGAGAAAGATGTGAAGGAGGGAGAAGAAAGACGAGAAGACTTTAAGAAGCACAAGTTTAGGAATATCTCGATGAGAAAAGTAGGGGACAAGGTCCTAGGGGTAATGCCCCAAGGCTATAGGCTTTTCGAAGCCAGAGTTATCAGTCAACTGCAAAGAATTCTAAACCAAAAGGGGGTCGATCAAATAAGAAAGCGTCTGAATGAGCGAGGGAATAAAAAATGAATGGTTACTTTAAGTGTGGAGCCCTTGACCACTTTAAGAAGGATTATCCAAAGATCAACCAGTTAATCATATGTTTTCGTAGTAAAGAACCGGGGCACATAACTACTTAGTGCAGACATTCTGGGCTACTGGCACAATCGTTTATAGGAAGCAGAAGAATGAATTGGCTAACTGAGAGTGTGCAAGACAAAGGAAAAGGACCAATGGAGGCCTCAAGAGTTCCAACATGTGTTTTTCTTATCACAAGACAAGATGATCAGGCTATACGCCTAATGTGGTGATAGGTACACTTACCTTTTTTGATAGAGATGCGTATATTCTGATAGACCCTGGATCAACACACTAATTTGTATCACTCACTTTCATAACACAAGTAGATGTTGTAAGGACGGAACCTCTTGACTGCACGATAACTATAGCTACATCAATAGGGGAAGAAGTGGTAATTAAAAGCATATGCAAAGATTGTGTGATGAAGATAGGAGATAAGGACATGTTGGTAGATTTGATGCCCTTGAACATGATTGGTTTTGGCCTAATTCTTGGGATGGACTAGTTGTCTTCCTACCATGTGCCATTAGATTGTTTTGGGAAAAGAATAATCTTTAGGATACCTGGGGGGAGGAATTTGTATTCCAAGGGGACAAGGGTTGAACACCTATTCATGTCGAGTCGGCCATGAAGGCATCAAAGATGTTGAAAAAGGGCTACCACGGGTTTTTAGCACATGTAGTGGACACAAAGATGAAAGAAAGGAAGCTTTTAGAGGTGCCACTCGTTAGTAAGTTTTTAGACGTTTTTCTAGAGGATTTATCGAGATTACCCCCAAACTGAGAAGTGGAGTTTACGGTCAACCTCTACCTGAGCACGACACCCATATCTATTCCTTCCTATAGAATGTCGCCTGCTGAATTGCTAAAGTTGAAGGAACAATTGTAGGAATTATTGGACAAGGGATTCATTAGACCTAGTGTCTCACCATGGAGAGCACCTATGTTGTTCGTGAGGAAGAAGGATGAAATGCTAAGAATGTGTATCGACTACCGATAATTGAATAGATTGACCGTCAAGAACAAATATCCCTTACCCAGGATAGATGACATGTTCGACTAGTTGTAAGAAGCCAATGTATTATCAAAGATTGACATGAGGTCAGGATACCATCAATTGAAAGTACGAGAGTCGAATATACCCAAGATTGCTTTTAGGACTCGTTATGGGCATTATGAATTTGTTGTGATGCCATTCAGATTAACAAATCTTGCTGCAGTGTTCATGGATCTGATGAATCGAGTGTTTATGAGTTATCTAGACCAGTTCATAATTGTGTTCATAGACGACATTTTGATGTATTCTCGGAGTGAGGTGGAACATAGGGTACATTTGAGAATTTCTTTACAGACCCTGAGGAACCACAAACTGTACGCAAAGTTTGGTAAGTATGAGTTTTGGTTGGATCGGGTGGTGTTTTTTAGGTCATGTTATATCCAGAGAGAGAATTCAAGTGGACCTAGTAAAAGTAGAAGTGGTAGTCAATTGGATGAGACGAACTAGTGGGACAGAGATACATAGCTTTTTAGGGTTAGCTGGTTATTACCGGCATTTTACCCGAGATTTTTCCCTAATTATAAAACCTTTGACTCAGTTGACTCAGAAGAATGTGAAGTTTGAGTGGTCCGATCAATGTGAACGGAGTTTCTAAGAGTTGAACTCTAAACTGGTGTCATCACATGTGCTTACCCTCCCATCAGGCAATGAGGGTTTTGTTGTTTATAGCAACGCATTACAGTAAGGTTTGGGTAGTGTTCTGATGCAACACGGAAAAGTCATTGCCTATGTGTGCAGACAGTTGAAACCTCACGAGAAGAATTACCCTACTCATGATCTAGAGCTAGCTACAATCGTCTTCGCACTTAAGATATGGAGACACTATTTGTACGGCGTCCCTTGCGAGATCTTTACGGATCACTAGAGCTTGAAGTATACTTTCACTGAACTTGAGACATAAAAGGTGGATGGAGTTAATTAAGGACTGTGACTGCACGATTCACTATCATCCGGGGAAGGCCAATGTGGTGGCAGATTCCCTAAGGCAAAAATCATCTGGTAGTATAGCACACCTTCGAGTGGTATGAAATTATACTTTTTTTGAAATGCGAACGCTTAGAACCAACCTTGCAGTAGGAGAGAATAGAGGCCTATTGGCAACTCTTAGTTTAAGGCCAACCTTGTTAGATTAGATCCAAGCAGCTCAATTAGTAGATAGTTATGTAGATGAAATAAGAGCAAAAGCAAAGGCTAAAGGGAAGACAAAATTTGATGTACGGGATGATGTATTGTGGTTCAGCCATAGATTGTATGTGCCTAATAATGAGAAGTTGAGAAGACATATTTTAGATGAAGCACATAACTCAGCGTATACCATGCACCCGGGAAATACGAAAATGTATAGAGATTTGAAGGAAAGATACTAGTGGAGTGGGATGAAGAAGGGTGTGACGGACTTCGTGGCAAGATGTTTAGTATGCCAACAAGTTAAGATTGAGCACCGAAAGCCGACAGGATTATTGTAGCCTTTACTTGTGCTTGAGTGGAAGTGGGAACACATCACTATGGATTTTGTAACTAGACTACCTCGATCACCCAAGGGGAATGATGCTATCTGGGTAATTGTGGATAAGTTTACGAAGTCAGGTCACTATCTACCAATAAAGATGACATTTTCTATGGATCGATCCACACGGCTTTATATTGATGAGATCATTCGGTTGCACGGGGTACCCTGTCACGCCCCAAACTTTGAGCCACGTAAAACACTCACAAGCAACCAAATATAATACTCAACCCGAGAATACACTCTCAATATAAAACATACATGCATTGTATATAATGCCAAAAGGCTTATATTACACGGTTTCAACACCGAAAACATGTTACAGCATACATGTTCAAACTAGCAAAAAGGGAGACTACAGATCTTTCGCCCCTCCGACACCTCCAGATCAACCTGCGTGACTGGTACCTGAAAAATATTTGAAATCCCACATCGTGAGCCAAAGCTCAGCAGATACTAGACAACATATGCAATATAAGCTAAACATGTTAGGAAAATGAGGTGCAATTTTAGACTATCTTTCAAGCCTTTAAAATAATTTTCACAAGCAAGGGAAAGCGAGAATAACAACCATGTTGGACTCACAAGAGCCTCGAAAATGGTTTGAAAACTATTTTCATATCGCAATTCACGCGAGTCTTAAAAACAATTCAAAAGTTGGTTTTATCCGTCCCATAATGCATTTCATGCAATCCATGTATCTTCTTGGACTTCCACCGAAGGATCGCAACCCCCGTCTAATGCAACACATGCCACCCGTGCATGCAACTCGTGCAACACACGTAACCCGTGCAACACAAGCAATGCACGCAACCCGTGTGCAACCCGTGCATCTTCTCAGACTTTCACAGAAGGATCATTATCCGCCCCAACTAATTCCTAGTTGACCAGAGCCAACGAATATATTCACGAACTTTCACCGTCGGACCATTATCCGCCCCTCAAATGCATCTTTAAAGACTTTCATCGAAGGATCATTATTCACCCCTCATATGCATCTTTACGGACTTTCACCAAAGGACCATTATTGGCCCCACATATGCATCTTTAAAGCTAGAGCTTTAACCATTGCAACACATACACATATAAAAGATCATAAGATCATAAATGACCACATAGGACCACATACCCGTCCTATAACATACATGAATAAAACTAATTACAGTTCTATAATCACGAAAGCACGTATGACCACGATGTCCCACATACGACACCACAAAACCCGATAAGACATCACATGCCACACACTCGTCATCCGTTCACCCGAACGGCCTGTCCCCACATCGGGACAACCAACACCT
>JAOTRH010438596.1:5446-16589 GCA_034768845.1 Heliamphora exappendiculata | reverse complement strand
CCTCAAAAACCAAGATGCAGTCGACTGACGCTCACGGTCCAGTCGACTGAATTGAGGCAAGAACAGTTTTTGAACACTGTTTTAGCCTCGAAAACCTCGATTTGATGCCTCCAAACTCTCATTTAACTCTCTCGGACATCTACATGCCTAAGCCTAACACCAAAAACCTCGAAAAGAACACCCGACACCCAATTCTATCCACTGAAATCAATGAAAAATGATTTTAAACCCCAAAACCTAACTTTTAAACAAAATCATATCTCATGCAATCTAATCGTTAAAAACACACAGGATTACACATAGCACCCTTATAAGACATGAGAATCTAGGTTCCTACCTCAGTGAGTTAAAAACTCGATGCCTCAAATCACGTGCAAAATCGAGCTTTGCCATAATAGAATTCTATCCCGATGGATGCGTAGACCACAATGCCAATAACAAGGATCGGCAATATGATCGTTGAAAATCGAGCCTCAGGCACCTGAGAAGTTAGAGAGAAGGCAAAGAAAAAATGGAGGAAACTTAGTGGAGAAATTTTGAAAATATCTTTTGAAAATATCTAACTCCAGATATCTATAGGCTTCCAAAATATCTTTTTTTTTAAATTTTTAAAATTCGCATTGTAACGCCCAACGGCCCTGGGAATTTGCCCCGCATGCATATCTAAGCCCGATCATGCATCCAAACACGTAAAAACATGCAGCGACAAAAACACCAAATGCGCGTCGAAAAATGCCAAAAAAGAAAACTAGTCAGGGTGTCACATACCCGTTTCTATAGTATCGGACAGAGATCCAAGTTTTACATTCAGGTTTTAGCCAAGTCTACAGGAGGCATTGGGAACTACTCTAAAATTTTGCACAGCCTTCTATCTGTAAACTGATGGTCAATCGGAGAGGACAGTATAAACCTTAGAAGATATACTCAGAGCCTGCATTCTGAACATTGCTAGAAGCTGGGAGGAATACTTGTAGTTGACCGAGTTCGCTTATAACAATAGTTTCCAGTCAACCATAGGGATAGTTGCTTACGAAGTGTTGCACGGCAGGAAATATCGAAGCCCAAATTGTTGGAAAGAAATAGAAGAGAGGAAGTTTCTTGGACTCGAGATAGTCCAAACACCACCGACAAGATAAAGCTAATTTGAGAGAGATTGAAGCAATCCCAAGATAGGCAGAAGAGTTATGCCGATAATTGGAGATGCGACCTAGAGTTTGGAGTGGGAGACCATGTATTCCTAAAGATATAGCCATGGAAGGGAGTGATGCAATTTGAGAAAAAAGAAAAATTGAATCCTCGATACATTAGATCGAACGAAATCATCAAGAGGGTTGGGAGCACGACATATTAATTTGCCTTGCCACCAAATTTAGCAAGATTACATGATGTATTCCACATTTCGATGCTGAGAAAATACATGCCAGACTCTTCTCATGTGCTAACAACGCATCCTAACGATCTGAAGCCTGACGTTACATATGAAGAGGAGCCAACAGAAATACTAGACAGGAAAGAATGAATCTTGCGAAGAAAAGTCATCCATTTAGTGAAAGTGTTGTGGAACGCAGTCACTCGTTTGAAGAAGCCACTTGGAAGCAGGAAGAGGATATGCGAAAGAAGTATCAACATCTCTTCAAGCAAGGTATGTAAATTTCAAGGATAAAATTTCTTAAAGAATGGTAGATTGTAATAATCCGTACTCAAGATACGAATAGAAAAAAAAGTACATCTCAAAACAAATGAATTCTCAAACCTAATAACTGTAAGGACCCGGTTTTAAACCCTAGTATTAGCGATGGTGAACCCTTGAGATCTTATGTCGCCAAAATATTAGGAACCTTGATACGATCCGAAACCCTAGAGACCTAACACTCGAGAGGAAAAATCCTAATATATGGAGAAAACTCCTTACATCCTAAAGTTGTTTAATTATTATAAAATATTAATTTAAAAATTACGAAATCTCATAAAAAGGATAAAATTACCATTTTGTCCCTAAAACACAATAAAGTCTTAAAAATCCAAAATTTGACACTTTGACATCATAAATTAAAGATTTAATTTAAAATAAGGAGCAAAAGACAAAATAACAACGAAATAACCAAAATACCCCATAGTGGCCGGTTTGACTAGGTTTGTGTGTCAAAAAGTCTCTTTTTGCATTTTAAACACAAATTAAGAAAAATATGTACAAACTAAGCATCATTATAATCCTAACATATTTAAACAAGTAATATTAATAATAATATAATATTCTATGCCAACAAGAGTAATAAATCATTATTAATGTTCTTACACACCTAATAAGGCTAAAATAACACATCTAATCAAAATAGCTTAAAGTGACTTAATTGCCTACACTTAATTAATCAATTGTTGTCAAACTTTTATTAAACTATAAAAATAATAAATTAATCATAAACTTAGTAAAACAATTCATTTTAATAGGTAAGAAGACTAAAAAGATACATCAAATTAATTTTTGAAGTACTTTCTTGGACCATGTAGTATCAAAATACCACCAAAAAGCAATTAAAGAAAAATTCAGAATTTTTCTCTTCCCAAACAAGCCCAGCTCAAAACCCCTCTAAAAATCTAATTTCAAATTTTTTGAAAAGAACAATGCCAAGCCATGCAACCAATGGAATCTAAGGAAAATTTAAATATGTCTTACACAACAATTATGGAACCCACATATTCTTTTACTATAAAAACCAAACTTGGCCCCCACTTTTCTCCCTCATTTTCGGCACTACAGAGAAGAAGAGAAAAACCCAAAAATTTTGAGTGTTCTAAAGAAGATGGAAGAACAAAGAAAAAGAAGATAGAAGGAGGAACCAAGAGGAGGAGAAGCAAGGTGGTCTTGGAACCTTAGAGAAGACCCAAAGCTAACTCCATCCAACCTTCCATCCCAAGATCAATTTACAAGGTAAGAAAAATATCTAAACTTACTAACCTTTCTCATCTCAAACTCCCCTCAACTCATCTCTAAACACAAACTCAAAAATAAGGATCAAATCACAAGCTAAAAAGGCGTCATGGAATGAATTAGGGACCGTTCTGAATCTTTATGGTTTGCTATGTGTTTGTATGTTGTTTTCTTTTAGTTTCATGGCATATCTAAGTTTTGGAGTTTTGATATTTGAGTATACAAACTATGCATGCAAAGAAAAGGAGCTAAAACATAACATGCACCATGTTAGGAGGCTAGAACACAATATGACCTGAGATTTGAGATTTTTAGCTCTTTGTCCTATTTTTTGAAAAAAACGTAACTAATTCTAGAAACCTCTTCTGAGTGTGCGCTTTATGTCCAAACTTAAATGTTCATGTTATCTTTTATTTAAAAAATTTTTGAACTAATTTGAATCAATAAAACTTGAGATATGGCTTTTCTACCAAAACAAGTTGTTTTCATACCAGTCTGTGTTATAGAGCCAAAAATCATAGTTTAAAATATGAACTGAGCTTAGGTGTCTTCATGAAAATTGTAGTCAACATGTTTATCTACCTACCCACAAAAATGGAGCCTCTTTTGTTCAGATTTGAATGGTCAAAACACCTCTAAAACCCTTTGTTTATGTTTAGTGAGCAAAATGACTTTCTGTTGCATATTTTTGTATAGCCCAAAACCTCTATTTTTAATGACCTATTCCAATACTGGTTCTCATGAAAAATGTTAAAGACATTTCAATCTTGTTTCTATCCAATAAATATGTCCATTAGCCTATGTTTGGTCCACCAAATGAATTTTGAACTCTCAGTACTTTCTATTGAAAACCCACATCTGCTGAGTGTTATGACGCTAACTGAACACATTTTCATAATCAAGTTATTTCTATAATATGTTCTTAAGAATTACCCTGAGCACTCTTCATGAGTTTTGTAGAGGACATCTTGAACTATGACATATCCGAAATTGAGCTTGAAAGGACCTATTTTGTTACTCCAAACCTGAGACCAACAGAGACCCATTTTTGAGTAAAATTCTATGTGCTGCTAAACTATTTTCACTTGCAAAGGCCAAACCACCTAGATGTTTTAGGATTTAGCCAAAGTGTTTTTCATGAAAGTTGTAGAGAATATGTTTGTCTAGATTGTGACCAAAAACCAGAAGCTAAGTCCAAGTCTAAGTACCTCAAAAAATTGATGTAGTTTACAAATAAGTAGTTGAAGGTTAGTTAGTTAAGTGTGATGTGTTTGGTGAAGCATGCTCTTGATGTTTGAAATGATTTACATGTTTTATTTGATTTGAATTATGTGAATATTGATATAATGCAATTATATGATGAAAAATAACAATTCCATGAGATTACGATCATGCTTTTCAATGTTGTAGCCCATGCTTTAAGTTGTACCTTATGCTCTGAAGGCTTGTACCTCATGCTATGTTAGGTTGTACATCTATCCATGCTTAGTTGCATACCATACTATTGTTAGTTGTACTTTGGGACATATGTTGTAATACCTTGAGTATTGCTATGTCGCATCCAAAGCATGTTGGGGTTCATCTTGTACGAGCCAGTATCATTGTGTTGTCATGGGTATTTGGTGTGTCTTTGGAGTTATCACCCCTTTGATTCTAGATATAGGGCATCCCTAGTGTGCTAGTTTTGTGAAATATTTTGGGATAAATTTCCCGTGAACACCCTGGGTGCGTTCCTAGTCTATAAATATTGACTATAATAGCAAATTGTTGGGCACCATGGGTTCGTCGCTAGAATTCAGATGTTCATATCTTAGACTTTGGGTTGACACTAATGAAGGCATCACGAGTTTTAAGGTGGGACCAACTGACAATATTAATCATTGAATTTTGCTTGGCCCGAAGGGTGGCACCAGACCCCATGCTGCTGCCATTGAATAAAATAGTAGGGGCATGAAGCCCGGCGATGTGATTATTATTCGCAATGAGGCGCGATGATGGCTTTAGTGTTCAAATGACCAAAAATCTACTCTTGTAATTCCCAGCGTGGAATTCATGTTATTGTTCTTGAGGTATGGTTGGGATGGGCATTTGCATTGCACTTATTACTGCATCCCATATATGATTAATTGGTTTACATTTACCTACTTACTATACGTATATCTTCAAATTTCCTGTATCCTTGATATATAAATGCCCTAAGTGTTAGGTGGAATGTGTTTGGGTGATTTTGTGTCGTGAGTTTGGTTAAAGAGTTTGGAGAGTTTTTTTTTTAGGATTTGGCTCATGGCTTCGTGCCACAGGTGAAGAGGAATGAGATTTCTATGAAGAGGAATACTTTGATTAAGGTGAGTTCACAGAGCAAGCAGACCTGGGCAAAGCATAGACGAAGAGTTTCGTGCTTTTTGTTTCTTTCTTCACAATATCTTAGCATTCTTTGTAATTTTTGTAATCTCCTTTGCAAAACTATAATGCTTATGTATTTTGTGAGCTTTTGGAGACTCAAATGATGTAATATTATAATGATTATCTATGAATGAAACGTTAGCATAATTCTAATTATATGTATATGTATGTCTTAGTGCACCTGAGAGCCGGGACGTCATAATAACCCAAATATTATGATTAAAAATTCAAATCTCTAAATCCAAATCAAGCAAAATCAGGGATTAGGCTAGAAAAGCGAAGAAATGAGCCTATAAGAAATTTTTCCAAAATTCTTTTACAATAAAATAAAAGAAAATTTTTATTAATAAAAAGAAAGAGGAGAGAGTAGTGGCCGACCACCATTGGAACTTGTGCTTAAACTTGGTGGCCAAGTTTTTCAAACCAAGGTTAAGCTAACTAAGCATGGTATATCAAGCTTCTCAAGGAAGATTCCTCCACTAACTCCATCTAGGAAAGGGGCCATCTTCTCTCATTTATCTCCTTTACAAATTTTGGCCATACAGAGAGAGAAGGGGAGAGAGAGAGAGAGAGAGAGAGAGAGAGAGAAGAAAGAAAAGAAGAAGGAGGAAAGGAGAAGAAGTAAGCATCCACAAAGCTAAGTCCTATCATCAAGGTTGAGAATCAAGAAAATTCAAGTAAGTATCCTTTAAATTCTAGACCCATTGTTACTCAAAAATCGCTAATCTCATCTTAAATCATGTTGAATGTCGAAAAATAAACTCAATCTAAGCCATGCATGTAGAGATGAAGCTAGGCTCTTGAATGTTGTTCTTCTCCAAAAATTCTACTTGTTGGACCTATTTTTGAAACATCATAACTAAATATAAAAATGTCATCTGAGGTTGTGTATCATGTCCAGATTTATAATTTTGTGCTATCCTTCATATAAAATTGGTTCGAATTGATTTGAGCCTATAAAACTCGAAATATTATTTTTCTACCAAAACGTGTCTTTTTCAGACTAAGCTCTGTTTTAGAGGTGAAAACCCTATTTTAAATTTAGAACTAAGCTTTGGTCTCTTCATCAAAGTTGTAGCTAATATGTTTACCTATCTACCCACCAAAATGGAGCTCATTTTGTTGAGATTTGATTAGTTAAAACCCTTATATAATCTGTTGTTCACGTATAGTGATTTAAAAAGCTTGTTGTGCAACATTGTTGTGTATCCCAAAAACTATATTTCTATGACCTAATCCAAAAGTGTTCTTCATGAAAAATGTTAGGGACATTTTATTGTAAATGTTTCCAAAAATCAGTTCCTTTATCCTTTTCTTGACCCCTCAAATGATTTTTAAACTCTCTGTTCTTTTTGTTGAAGTTCAGCAATGTTGAGTTATAAAAATGCTGATCTAACATATTTTCTTAAATAGCCAATTTCTTAAATATGTTCTTAAGAACTCTATTTACCGTCGTTCATAAGAGGTGTAGAGGACACCTTGACCTAAAATATATCCAAAAATCAGTCCGAAAGAATCTATTTTGATATCCCAAACTCGTTGCCTTTTGAGAGCTTTGTTCGTAGCATTTGGTTAAGTTCTGTTGTAGCATATTTCTTTTTGAAGGTCAAATCACCTAGAATTCATGTGTTTTAACCTAAGTGTCCTTCATGAGACCTGTTAAGGATATTTTAATCTACATTGTGAAAAAAAAACCAGAACTTAATTTAAGGTCTAAGTACCTCAAAAACTTGCTGCAAGTTGTAATAAAGTTGTTGAATTTTTAAAAGAAAGTGCTAACTATGATCAAGTTAATTCCCTAAGCAAGTAAATGCTTCAACATGTGCTTAGTGTCTTTTACTTTTAAAAAGGAAGAATAACTATCGTTCCTAAAAAAACAGTAGGATCATTCAAAAGTTCGAATCATTTTAGTACATTATGTTCTAAATGGTAGTGCGGGTGTTTTATTTTTGGTACGCTCGAAAAACGATTGTGTTGGATATCCATTGTTTTTAGAAAAGTGCTTTTTTCCTTTTTAAAATAGAAAATTTAAGATAGCCAAACACATTTTTAGAAAAATAGAGTCACCACTTGGTTTTTTTAAAAAAACCAAGAAAAACAAAAAGAAGGCTACAGGTCAATTTTTAAACATAATCAGAGAAAAAGAGGGCTTGGGGCTAAGGTACGAAAATGGAAGGTGTTAGGCACCCTTTTTGCCTAACCGTAAGATTGGCCTCTATTTTGTCAATGTTAGTTCTTATTTTAAACTTTTTACAGATAACATATACAAAACATGAGGTTAAAGAGAGTTCATACAAAAGTAAACAACAAAGAAAAATCCTAATTACAATCCTAAGGGGTTATGCAACTTGGTTATCATTTCTAAATATGCCGCACCTATCGTTTGAGCAAATCAAAGTGAAAAGCCTGCGATGAAAGATCAAATAAAACAAGAAATGGGCCTAAACGTCATGCAATACACTTTCTGTCTGTAACATGCTATTTACAGATTATACAAAAAGAACAAAGAGGATTCAAACACTAATTTTAAGCTACTACACATCCAGAAAGCTCATGACCATAGTAATAGAATGTTGCGATCGTGACAAAATAAGCCAAAAAACTAGTGGTCGTAACAAAATACCAAGTAACCGAAAGAAAAGAGGTCACAAAGGTTGTGGCCATGACAACATACATGGTAGTTGCAAGAAAAGAGGTCACAAAGGTCACGGCCATGACAACTAATGGTTATGGCCTTGATATTTTTGAGGTCTAGAGAGGTTTTCAACATACAAGGTCTAAAGTGACTAAAATGGATGGGATGTACATATAGAAACCATAACAAACTTTGTCAAGGCTGGATTTACCATATTTTATTCCAACAATGACATAGGTCTCGAGATAGAATACATACAACATTAAAAACATGTAACATAAGGTTTTAGGCATAGTTTTCATGATACTGGTCTCACAGAAAGCTCACGGTCGTAGCAACCGAATGTTATGGCCGTGACAAAATTGAAAAGCAAAGTAACGGCCAAAAGAAAATATGTAGCGGCCATAATAATGAGGTCAAAATATCTCACGGCCATGACAACCAAGGGTTGTGGCCGTCAGGGTTTATAAATCACAAAAAATATTTTTGTGTATCCAGTGTGCCAGTGAACACGAAACAATGTTAGAAACATACTGTTCTACATATTATAGAGAGCTAAAAACATGATGTTTTCATAAAAGCTCATATGAACATGCTTGATATGAATAACTTGAATACTAAGAAAGAACAATAAATAGAAACCTTAATCGTGACACCCTGGGGAGAGAGAAAATGAGGGTTGAAGAAATGTCACGATTCCCTAAGGTTACCTAGTGCAGAAAATCATCTCGGATGTGGAAGACAAGAATCGCCAAGTAGTTCGTGCTTCGATAGCCTCACCAATGCAAGCAAAGTCACGAACAAGGTTTGGGAGTATACGGTATCGGGAATTTGAGTGTCGGGTATATCAAAATATCGGGTGGGAAACGGATTCGATAGAGTATCGATATGCATGTGTTTCTCTCTCTAGTTTCTGTGAAAATAGGCACCTATTTATAGGCAAGGAGGCAAAACAGACATCCTCTAGAATGTTGCCACATGTCTAAAAAGGTGTTAGACTTGCTATTGTGACCTTTAGTTGTACGAATAGTGCCAGCCATGACCTTTATTGTACAAACAATGATAGTCATGACCTTTAAAAGTCGCGGCTTCATTCAGGTTTTCAAAAAGGTATCGGCCGTGACAAACGGAAGTTGTGGCCTGCTCTTAGATCACAAAAAGGTGGCGACCGTGAGGGTAAGGACATGGCCTGCTGTAGCGTTATGGAAAAGGTGGCGACTGTAAGGTTTTTGGTGGTTTCTTAGGTTTTGAACTAAATTCCTGACTTTGGTTTCTTGGGAGTATCTTTGAGCATAATTTGCATGTTTTCATCATTGGGGAGCATTCGAGATGGATTCCTAAGATTCAGCTTGATCAAATTGGGGTGTCTACAGTTGTCCCTCTTTGACAGAGCTTGTAACAACTCGTGGTGTCAGTAAATGTCAAAGCTTCATAGACAAATCGATTCAACAAGCCGTCAATCTTTGGCACAAACAAAACATACAAAAAAGCGTGATCGAACCTGAATTTTTATCGAGCTTTCTACGTACCCCCATTGCAAGGGATTAGACCGATCGTAGTTCGTGGAGCAATGTATACGATACAAATAGGTTAATCATCAAGCATGGTAGATATCTCATGATGCAAACAGGTATGATGTAATCATAAAAAATTTAAGGTCACAACGCGAACCGAAGATCATCAAAGATTAATTTTAGGTCATGAATAGACCGGGGAGTCATTTTAAGGTCGTAACGAGGACTAAAGGGGTGGTGATCAATTTTAAGTCTTGAAAGGATTGGAAGGTCAGTTTTAGGTCATGTAGGTACCGAAGGTTTAAATAGACATTTTTAGGTCATACAAGGACCAAAGAGTCAGTTTAAGGTCATTAGGAGGATCGCATAGTCAGTTTAAGGTTATGAAGAGGATCAGACGCTTTAGGGGCATTTTAAGGTCATCCAAGGACCGAAGAGTCAATTTTAGATCATGAGAAGGACCGAAAAGATGGATATCAGCTTTAGGTCATGAAAAGACTAACGGATCAGTTTTAGGTCGTGAACAGGACCAAACATTTTAGAAGAAATTTTAAGTCATGCAAGGATCGAAGGGTTAGTTTAAGATCATGAGGAGGACCGAAGAGATGGATATCGATTTTAGGTTATGAAAGGACCGAAAGGTTAGTTTTAGGTCATGAGGACCGAACATTTTAGAGGCAGTTTTAGGTCATGCAATGACCAAAGGATCAGTTTAAGGTCATAAGAAAGACCGAAGAGATGGATATTAGTTTTAAGACATGAAAGGACCGATGGGTCAGTTTTAGGTCATGAGGAGGATCGAAGGTTCAAATTGGCATTTTTAGGTCATGGAAGGACTGAAGGGTCAGTTTAAGGTCACGAGGAGGATGAGAGAGATGGATATCAGTTTTAGGTCATGAGAAGGACCAAATGTTTTAGGGCCAGTTTTAGGTCATGCAAGGATTAAAGGGTCAGTTTAAGGTCATGAGGAGGACCGGACGTAAGGTTTATTCCTCATAAACCTTAAAGGTTGGTGCTTAACAAAAGGAGGACTACAAGACATCTCAGCCGTTACCTTTGAATGTCGCGTCTTGAACATTTGAGCCCATGGTTTGTTGCAGCCTAAACATCCAAAATTGCGGCCATTAGAAATATTTGGGATTTGTCACGACCGTGAGAAAACAAAGTCACAGCCTTGGTTCGGACATGGCGGTCGTTACCTTTAAAAGAAGCGGACCTCCTGGCCGCGAGGTTAATGACAAAACATGGGTCTGAGGTCATTCGAAAACTTCATTTGTGCGAACCGAACAGATACTCTCTTCTCTCTCGTACATCTCAATTTCTCTCAACCCTCTCTCTCGATCACCTCGGCTTTACTCAGCTCTTTTGACTCTCACTCTCTCGTTTCTCTCAACTCTCAAAACCATGTTTCTCCTTTCTCTCCTCCCTCTTCTATACTTTATGGTCGGAGGCTTCAGGATCACCGACGAGGACATGAGTAGCGTTAGTGGTAGCAGGAGTTGCGCAATTGGTGGCAGCCGTGTTAGAGCCAGCAGTGGGAATAGGGCCACTGATGGAGGCAGCGAAGGAGATGGTGCCGCAGTTAGAGGTGGTAGAGACAATCATCTCTTGGAGGGAGGTGGCACACAGGGCATGCAGAGCATTTTGACCCGACCACATACA
>JAOTRH010438586.1:18433-33549 GCA_034768845.1 Heliamphora exappendiculata | reverse complement strand
CCAACACAGATAATGTAATAGATAAATTTATCTGTCTACTTATTTATACTTAACAGATAAATTTATCTGTTTGCATATCAATACAGATAATGCAAACAGATACATTTATTTATTTGCTTATTTATACTTAACAGATAAATTTATCCGTTTGCATATCAACACGGATAATACAAAAATATAAATTTATCTATATTTTTTATATATGTTTTGAAAAGGCACATAAATTTATCTGTGTTCTTTATGCATGCTTCCAATAAAAGAAAGATAAATTTATCTGTATTCTTTATACATATTTTGAAAAGGCACAGATAAATTTATCTATTTTAGGGTATTTTTGTTCTAAAAAGACTTTGCGCGTTAAAACTTTTATGATGATGGATCTTGCTTGTTAAAAAATCTTATGTTAGATGAAAAACAGTAAACAGTTTATAAATTGCATTGTTCACCAATTTTCCATAAGATAAATAGTGCAGAAAAGAGACTGGATGAAAACAATTCCAGGGGATAATTAATGAATGGGAGCACATTTAATTATTTTTGATGTATTTGAGATGAAGAGCAAAAAGATACCAGCAAAATGCACTGAGGATATGCACGTCTGTATACTTCTGTTTATATGACTACATATTAACCCAATTAACTAATTAAATTGATAGGAATATATTGTCACTAGCAGGCAATATAGGGTTTTTTTTTTATTAAAAAACTTTAAAATCTGGTAGATATATACACATCAATCACCAAATCAACCTCAGTTTGTATATTTATGATTTTATTTTGGTAAATTACACTAACACCTATCTCACAATTACATTGACACTGCTCATGTTTCTCAAATAAATGTTACGCCCCAAATAACAATCACTAACCTACACGGCTATATAAGAAGATCACATTTGTACCCGGTATATTCCAATACGTGAATTCATCATTTGCTCAACAATGAATTTTAACTAGACCTCCTGGGGTAAGGGAAAATTCATCATGTTAGAACTTTAAGACTTTAAGATGGTGATACCAACAGTTTCCACCCTTTTCTTAACAGACAACTAATGGAAGAGCTGTTTATGTCCATTGTCTGGTAAATTACAGAGTACGGGGCGTTATTTAATTTTAGAAACTAAGGGAGTGTCCTGAAATTGACAAAAATCTTTGGGGTAATAGTGTAATTTACACATACGTTACTTGAAACACGGATCGTTTTTCTACGAGGACTGGGATCGGGAATTTAGTACGCAGAATTCTCTAAAATATGATGCAAGATGGGTGGGCTTGCATAGTTGACACTATTATAGTTTTAAGATATAAGTTATAAATTTGATCAATTTTCTCTTTACTAATTAGACATTCAATGATATATATATTCCATTTCATTCTTCAAATAGTAAATAATCATGTAAAAACACAATTTTAGGAGCATTATGGCCCAATTTATTATATTTATTATGCCAAAACACCATTCTCTCCAGAATTTAGTTCATTGTATTTGATTTCTTCCCAAGTAAGACCTCGAAGTTCTAAAACAATACAAGGAAAAAACATTAGGATCACTTTGTATTGCTTAATTTACTGTTTCGGAATGAAATAGGTACAGTGTTCTGGGAATTGCATTCCAAAATGTAACTCGCTAGGATATTATTGCTTTCTAGCAGTATTGATTTGTAATCTTATTTTTCTCATATCAAAAATATTAGAATAGGCATTCAACATACAATCACTGAGGAGGGGGCATTAGGCATAAAAAATGACTCAATATTCATCCTAAGATGTTTTAATAGTTGATTACTTACTAAATGGAGGAAGGCTATGGATTCAACTGCCTAACTCACATCACATTCCACCAGGGGACTAAATGCAACTCAATTAAGATGTTCAGCATCTCTCCCCCCACCCTCCCCCTGGTAAGTATCCAGTGTTACAGAAATAAAAAAGACACCAGGGACGGTATCACCCGTATACATCAAACTGTGCAAAGGAAAACTGGAAAAAGAGTGGCCTATATAAACATCAATCTATTCCAAAAGTCCTTCAAAAATGTCAACACAATCGCAAACTGATTTAACGTTCAACTCCTCACGAGAACCAATTATGCAAAACAGCCAAAATACTACTTTCTCGAGCAAAAAAAGGAGTTTCTTTGGCCTCAAACACCAAGCCATCTTTCTTTACTAACTTTAGCCACTCTCCAATGAAAAAGGAATTCCATCACACTAGAAGGAAATACCCCCACCAGGTCAAACAATAGGAGGAAAAGAGCCCAATGCTCCCTAGGCATTGAACAATGGATAAAGAGGTAAGCTACTGATTACACATAAAATACCAATTAACATGAACTTGTCTCATTTGGACAAGGTTCTGAATGCTAAGAATCTTGTCATGCACCACACCTATACCCAAAAACAAAACAAAAAAACTTAGTAGCTGCCTTCGTGCCAAATAGCCCTTTGAGGAAAGGAGGCAGCCCTAACACACAACATAGCTCCATAACAGGACTTCACCTAAAACTTATCAGACTTTGACCTTAACCAAAGCACTGCATCCTCACCCTCCCCCAATATAGGCATCTCACAAAGCATCCCAAGAAGGGATGTCAACTCCTCTACCTCCCAATCATTCAACTCCCGCCAACAGAAACACTTCATCCAAGACTATCCTTGCAATCGCCTCTCCACACCAAAGAAGAGATAAAAAACAAAGCCTCCTCCCATTTCCCACCACAAACTTCTTATGAAAACTGGAATATATGCCAACCCGTACTAATTCCCTTCCAAAGATAGGACTCCATAAGGGCCGCTAATCTCCAATGACATCCAATCTCCCCACAAGCTCCCGTGTTCTACTGTTATCACCCTTCATTAAGATTTATCCAGCTCACATGCATATCTCCAAATCCACTTGCAAGTTCCCCAGAAGAGATTGGTTAAAGAAACTCAATTACCTCATTCCTAACCCTCCCTCTATAGCAGGAGCACAAAACCCCATCTACCAGACGATATTTGAACTCCTCAGCAATCCCTTTTAAAGGAAGTTCCTTTGTAGGCATGACTGGTAAACAAGGACATAAAATGAGTGGGCATGCCCGATAGAGAGCCCTTAATCAAGCCTATCACCTTCTGATACAGCTGCCTTTTTCATCCATACAGCTTCCTTTGAAATATTTCAATAGTAGGATTCCACACGTGCTTAGCCTTGAAAGATGAGTACAAAGGAAGCCCGAAATAGGTGATTAGAAAAGGGGCTCCACCTGGCATCAATATAAGAAGATTCCTAGCTGGAGATGAAGCAGACTTTTCAAGACTCACCTTTAAGCCAGAGACATTTTCTAAGCAGAGGACAATATAACAGAGATATCCTAATTAGGAGGGAGTGGCATTGTAGAAAATAATAGTAACGTTAACGCACAAGAAATGCAACATTGATAGATGGGCTCTATCTGCCCTCCCCACTTGGAACCCTTTTAGGTAACCCCCTACAACAGCCTTGTTGATTAATCCGCTTAACTTCCATTAGTCACATAAATAGAAGAGCAAGATAACAGATCACCCTGCCTTAACCCACGAGCCGTCTTAAAGACACAGGTTGGAGATTCATTAAAATCAAAACCGAGAGAGTCGCTGTAGAAATATAAAACTGAATCCACTCCCTGCATTTCACTTCAATGTATCAAACCCCATCCTCTCAACACAACCCCAAACAACGTGACCATAAGCTTGCTAATGTCAATCTTGGAAATCAAGCACGGGGCACCAGTTTTGAATCTATAAGTCCAACCCTTCATTAGCCACCAACACCGCATCAAGACTCAAGTGTCCTGTCCCCCGCACCCCCGCACAAATCCATTCTGAAAATTTGAAACAAGAATGGACAATGCTTACCACCTTGTAGACAAAAGCTTATAAGCCCTTCCAAGCAAACTAATGGACCTACAGCTCTTAATTTTTTATCTTCCCCTTCTTAGGAATTAAGGCCAAAAAAGTAGCACTCAAACTCTTCTCAAATCGATCCTCCTCAAAGAAATAACGGAATAGCCCCAGCGCATGCTCTTTCACCACCTTCCAACATTGTTGAAAAAAGGCTAACCCCATCATATTGTTACCCGGGGCCTCATCCGCATTTACAGCCTTTAAGGTCGCCACTACCTCATCCAAAAGAGGCCTCTTCACGCAGATAGTGAGAAGAAGTGAAGAGCTCTTTATAGAATCCAACAACACCGCTATTAATCTCCTCTTTCAAGGTCAAAATTCAATCCCTACCCGAAACTTGTCAATATAATTGACCTGCCAATGAGCGAGCACTAACCATTTGTGAAAGAAGAAAATATTTTCCTTACCAGCTTGAAACCAAAACCATGTGCTCCAACAAATCTCCTCCTCAACAATTGAAACAAATTCCTCTTTCTTCTGATCTCACAAAAGCTTCCCATCCTCCAATGAATTGCACCTACCTTCCAACCCATCCAATAACTGGATATCATCCAACACTTTTGCTTTATGGACTCCCAAATCCGAACAGGCCCAAATCCTCCCTATTCCAAATCTTAAGATCTTCTTTCAAAAGTTCTAATTTCTTGGCCTGGAAAAACACTGGGGTTGCCTTTGAACCTTATAGCTCCCCCATCAGTTCCTCACCTTGCCTTGGATGTTTTTCAACTGAATGCAAAGAGGGGGACAGAGATTACACACACACACACACACACACCAAAATATATATATATTACAGCCAAAACTGGCAGCTGGATTCCCTATAAATACGTACATAGTTCCAAACCGAAAAATGCGGATAGCAATATCACTATCCTGCAAATGGAGCAACACAGAAAGAAGCATCAATAATTTTCGAGCACTTAACATGTATCAATCATCAATAGCATGGGCAACCTGATTGCCCAATAACTAGCCCAGTACAAACATGTAATTTGCAAAAGGTAACAAGGCCATTACGACTGCTAATCTCCTAAGTACATGAGCCCAGTAATAGGCTGGAGATAAACCAAACCTCCAGAAAAATTTGCATAATGTTGCAGCCTAGCAACTCGAAAAGCAGGTGAATAAAAGGAAAAGAAAATCCTCCAGACAGGTATTTTTTTACACGATTAATACTTTATTTCTAAAGAGATTCAAAATAGACTTTGATAAGGAGAACTTAAATAGGTTTCAAGAAGGAAAACTTTAGTCTCACACCACCGGTGAAGAGACTAAATATATAAGGAACATGAAAAGGAAAAGCATAGTTGCTCCATCCTCGATTGGTTTCCCATTATCTCTGGCTTATCATCTGGCACTGAGTTCTAGCAAAAGAAAAGTGCACAACAATGTGTACCAAACCAAACTTTTGTTCGAGCAAATGCTAGTACCATCTAAAGCATCTTCTGCTACATTACCCAACAATATTGCTTGAATTGCAAGGTTGAAAGTTTATGCAACTCCTAGCAATATTCATATCTGTCTTCAATTATCTGCTAAACTATAGCTAAAGAAATGTCCATCGTCCAATTCCTTCATGCATGCTCATTTTCATATGTTAGTGGGTCGTAAATTAAGGGAACTTACAAATCAAAAACAAAAGAATATAAGAACCAATTCTAACAATACAACTTAACATCTAGTCAACCTTAACACCGTACTCCTAAGACTATGAATATGATTCTTGGACCTTATATATTAGTTATCGGAATCTTACGATTCACAATTCAGTTCATGATTCGATTTACGATTCATGCATAAATCGATACGAATCTACGGGCGAATCTATTTTGTAGTAGAACCGTGATGAATCTTACGATTCGCGAGTCGATTCACTATTTACAATTCATGTGATTTTTAAAATTATCATATCCAACAAATTTTGAATTCTTATTTGTCACTTTTTTTTTTATTTTGAAAATATACTATAGTATAACTTAGTGTGTTTCCTATAAAAATACAATATTATCACGTATAATGCGTTGCTCATTTGGTAATTAGAGAACATAACAAGAATAAAGCAAATCCAATAGGTTCTTTAACCCTTTTTTTCATTTCTCTTTTATGTAAAAAAATATCAAAGTACATTGTTTAAGAATTTAAATGATAATGATACTTTTAATAAATGTTTTATTGTTATTTTGGTGAATTAATCATAGTTTAATATAATATAAGTTAAATTATTTAAACTCAATAGTTGCACAATATTTTTATGAACTTTTATGTTATTATCAATAAGCATATAAGACGCGTATTAAAATGTGTTATATTTAATTTAAAGAGTTTTCACCATCTCTTTTATATTATTCTATTCTCTTTGAGATTTTTTGATTTATTTTATGAATTTTAAAAGAGAATATACTAGGATTTTTAAGAAATCTTATAGTGGGTTAAATTTTAGTCAAAATCTCTTATGATGAAGATATCCCTATAAGGTTATGTAATTATATTCTTATTGTATATTTTGTGTTTATATTAGTTTTATTTATTTTATTTCACATACATGAAGTGTTTAACATCATATTTATAATTTATGCTGAATTTTACGATTCACGATTCGATTCGATTCACGATTTGTAAAATTAAAATTTCAGTTCACGATTCAATTCACGATTTGACAACTATTTAATCCATTGTGAAACAAACAAGGTTCCTATAACAACAAACAAATATGCACACAAATATATTTTATTGACAAAGCTTTCCCCTATAAAAGTATATTTAAAGAAATTGCATCCTTCGAACATTGGAATAGACCTTAACTTGGGTGTTAATAAGAAACACTCCAACTTGATTGTCATCAACTATCACTCTATAACCTAGGAATATACCTTAACTTGGGTGGTAATAAGAAAGTAAGAAACACTCCAACTTGATTGTCATCAACTATCACTCTATAACCTATGTTACACATACTCTTCTAAATGTGTGTTATTAGATTGTCGGATACTCGACCTTTAGGTAAGAATACGGGATATATGTTCGACATATGCCCCTAACAAGTACATATTCAAATTTGAGTTCACCATACAACTATGCTTTAAACTCTCCCCCCTTTCTCTCTCACAGAAAGGAAAAAATTACAAATACAACTCCAAAGAGAGAGAGAGAGAGAGAGAGAGAGAGAGAGAACCTCTACACAAGGAGAAAGAGTCAAACGGTTGATCTACTAATGACGTGTAAAAGCTCTACCCAACTAGGCTAACCTTATTGATTAGCACTAAACTCATGTTATATAGACTCTTACAAATTTGTGAAGTACAGTGCCAAACAATCGACACATAAGTAAGGGTATGATACATGAGTCCAACATATTAGGTTGGGTGTGTACCTTTTGAATGCGTTTTTGTAGTTAAATTAACTATATGACAATCATAATGACTTTTTTTTATGCACAAATGCTCTATATCAGTCTGTGAATACCATTTTACCCTAAAAACATAAACTTAAAAAATATGAAATCTACTCGTGTCCTAGTATCATTGTGCATGAGTATTGCATGAATCCGATATTTAGACATACACACATATTAATTTCACGTATTATGCATAAAATGTTGCATGTCATTTGCCACTGTAAACATCATTTAACCTTCAAAATAAAATAAGCATATAAAGAAATATAAACATTTGATCATTTCCATGTCCTCGGACATAATAATTAGGTGAATCCGCCTCTTCAACGCATATCCATATTCGACGCTTGTACCTAAATTCATTTAACATGGCCTAAAACTAATTCTTTGATTAGAGGTAACGGAGGAAAAGCCAACCAATATCTATTAAGATTTGAAGACCAAATCTAAGAGGTTGACACAATATCTCAAACATTCTTTCTAACCAACCCAATACTCTATTTAAGAGAACCAAAGATTCAAATTAATATTATTTACTCAAAAGGGATTATGGAGGATTATACTGTTCATGTCAACTCCAATCACATTACTCTGTTTTCATCTTTACTTTTTTAAACAATCGTTCATTTCTCTTTATAATTCAAATAATTTCTACTTTTCCTCCAAAATGCAAATTATATTATTTAGATTTTATTAAATACATTCAATAGTGGTCTCTTTTTAAATGTGTTGTAAATATCTTTTTAATAACAACAAATTTATGAAAAATAAATGTACAAATTAAAAGCTTTACTCATTTGATGAATAAAATCTTTATTCTTTATATCTAGAGATACTGTATAATTTTGTGACACAAAATATAGAGAACTAAATTGCCACTCTCTAAAATAGAGAAGACTTTAGATAATGGGTTGGAGTGAGTTTTTACTCTAAAAATAAAGATTTACAGATTGGGTTAGAGTTACTCTAAACCATATAAAAGAAAAGGAAAAGAAAACCAAATTGATCTTTCTGATTAACCAAATAATACTCCAGAACCCCAAATTTGCAATTATTCAAGTTTAGATAAACCCTCAAACAATCGAATTGCTTAATATGGTCTGAACTTCCATTCCCTTAAAAAGAAGACAAACGAAAAAACACAAGCTTCAATTACCTAATTTTCACCTTTTCAATTTCTTAAATTTTCTCAGAAATCCGAACAGAAACTGAGACAAAGCAAAGTAATCTAAGAGATCATCACGCTCTCAAAAACTCGAAATTCATTTATGTATTCAAACGTCTATATTTTCCCAATCATCTAATACAACATGCATATATACATATATAAATTTGTATACCCCCAGAACTGTTCGACAGTGGAGAAAGTGTAGATGGGGCGAATGGAACTGCCCCAAGCGGCTTGCTTGGACTTGACGGAGGGGTTGTCGAACCAGAACGTCCACGAGTGCTCCAGAGGGTGCGTTTGAGCGACGACGGCCGTCGTCATCGTCTTGGCCGACGACAACTTTTCGTCGTCGCCGACGATCTCTCCTTCCTCCGGCTCATCACCATCGTCGACCGGTGACCTAGGATTATTGTTGGTTGGCTCTTCTGCGCCTGACGATTTCGATTCTTCCTCCGCCATTTTTGTCCCTAAACTCTCTGTACCTCTGGATTCGTCTAGTTTACAAAGAAGAGAGTATAAACGCACATCTATTAGAAATTTATTTGTGACTAAAAATAATTTAAATGTAATTTAATTATAAAATTAATTTTTAAAGTAATAACAAAATTAAAAAAAAATTAATAGTCTCACCACAAATTTACCAATGATTTTTTATTAGACTTATTTACAATATATATAAGCTAAAGAATATACAAAATTAACAATATTTTTTAGATATAATTGTTGGTGATAGGCGTGCACATAGGTCGGTTTGGTTCGGTTCCGTACTAAGTTTAGGACCGAACTAATTTTTATCGATTCTAATTTTTTGAATCCAGAATCAATCCAATCGTATTGTAGAACCAAATCAAATCAAACTAATAAGAATCGGATTGGTTCGGTTTAGAATCACAGTTCCATGAATTTTAAAAATTATTTTGTAGACATGAAAAAATTATTATGTATAAATTTTAAATATTTAAAATGAATAATAAATAAAAATTAAAACTCATACATTATAATAAAAATATGAAATAAAAATTTAAATAATTATTTTACAATCTATTTAGTAAAAGAAAGGACAAATATCTAAAAAAAATTCATATAAATAAATAATATATAACAAATAAATAATAATTAATAATAATTATTTAATCTAATGACTTTTTTTTTTTAATTTATAAAGTTAGAAAAAAATTTATTTTTTCTACATAAATTTCACAATAATTATATTTGTAATCTAATTGTTAATATTTTTTTATTTCTTTATATATATATATATATATATATTCGGTTTTCGCGTTGATTCGGGTTAGTCCCAGACTAACCTAAGAACCGAACCAATATTATCGATTTATTTTTTTTGGTACTCAGGACCAAATCAATTACTTGTAAAAATCGAACCAACTCAACCCATAGAAGGTCGGATTGGTTCGATTTTCGAATTTTTCGGATCTCTTGTGCACTCTTAATTGGTGATCTAGTAAGACCATCTCCAACTACCCTCTCTATAATTCACCCAAGTGACTCTCTATAATTGCTAAAAGTTATTTTAGAGAGCTACCTTTTTATTCATAATTCCAACCATACTCCATATTTTCGGGAGTCATAATTTTTTTAAATATAGTTTTTAATTGTAAATTTCAACTCCAAAACTTTCCCAACAAAAAATTATAATAATTTATATATCAAATTATATTTAAATTACAAATAATAATAATAATAAGAAGAAGAACAGGGGAGGGAGAGAACAATCAACAGAGAGGGGAGGGAAAGAACAACTTGCAGAGAGGGGAGGGGAAGAAGAACGAAGAAGAACAGAGGAGGGGGAGAACAATCAACGAAGAGGAGAGGGGAGGGGAAGAAGAATGAAGAAGAAACAGCGACAAGAGGACGGGAAGAAGGCTCACCAAATTGATTGAAGGCTCGTCGCTAATAGGGAGCCAAAAATCTAAATTGACGAGGTAACTGGCCGGGCCATTAGAGCAGTGGTTTTCGAACTTCCTCGCCAAATTGGCGAAGGAGGAGGAAATATGGAGTGGGTTGAAGTTGCTCTAATAAATATTGAGCGTGTCTAGACAATCGTCTAATTATGTTGGAAATATGCCAAATCAAAACTTCTAATCAGGTCAACCGTGTGCAACCTGCAGCAATAAAGTTTCCTATCTCAAAATTGCCACAATTAAGTGGACTTCTATCAAAATTCAATTGCTTTGAGAAAATAAAAGAAATAAACTTGCACAAAAATAAACAAGAACTAAATTAAAATCCATTGGAATTACATTAGAATCAAATGAAACGACAGCACCAAGAGATATCTTAACATAAACCTAAATTAAGAACACTTTAAACAGAATTTGAATAGATAGAAATATAAGATATAAAATTGACAATAGTTTGGAGCTTGAGTGATATGTTGATGTGTATTCTTCTCTTTCATTACCATTCATCATTTATAAGCTAACAACCTAGTCGTTATCCCCACTCTTTTTTTTTTTTCTACCAACAATCACTTATAATTTTGACTAATTCTTTTTACAACACGTGTCATGTGTCCTCTTTTCTTTTTAACAAATGTTCTTCTTATTTTGAGAGTGTTTGAGAATGCTATTGCTAGTAATCTATAGATTGTAACTTGTAGCAAAAATTGTGAGTGCTTGATAAAAATTGTAACTTGTAACTGAAATAAAAAAAAATAGTTAAAAATTATAGCAGAAATTGGAGTATTTGTCAAAATTTCGTAAAGCCAAGTGATATGAGTTTTTTCTCTATTAGTTGATGGTATAAATGACAATTGTTTTAATCAATAAATGATAAATGCATAATTTTAAAAAATAACGACTTAATTTTTTACTTTATCATAACTTTTCACTCTAACATTGCTTTCAATATAGAAATATAGAACATATAAATTTCTATTTAGTTTTTTTTTTTAAAATACCAACAAAACACGAACTCGCATGTGCCCAAAGACTAATATATATCTACTATTCTTAGAAGGCAACACACAAATTTGGTTTCTTGAAACCATCCATATATATTCTTTTTTAGGAGTGTGTAAATAACTCGTCAACTCGTTTTAATTCGTCAACTCAATTCAACTTGTGCGGATTATGTGTGTGAATAAATTGGATTGAATGGGTTTAATAAAAAAAATCAAGTGAATGAGTTAGTTGCATATTATATTTTTTTAACCCTCAATCAATCCAACTCTGATAGTAAAACTCATCGAAATCATCGTATGCCTCTCAATACATCTAAGGTTACTGCATCAAACGCACAACAACAACATAATGACGAAGGTGAGAAGCTGAGTCGGTTGCTTTAGGAGCTGTATATAGCTGTAAGTTAGTTAGAGGTGGTTAAGATTGTATATATACAGGAAGATGATACTGAACTTGATGCTGAATACATTTTTTCTATTCTGATATTTTTTGTTTCTCATTCTCTCTCTATCTGTTGTCTCTCAATCATCTCTCATGTTATCAGAGCACTAACTCATACGAGTATTCAAGATCCATGGCTGCCTCATCTTTATCAGTCTCTTACATACCTTCGAACCTGAGTCTCCTCATTTCTAATCTTAGCTCATTCGTCACAGTGAAGTTGGATACAACAAACTACACTGTCTGGAAGAATCAGCTTCGGAACATTCTGAAAGCAACAAATCTCACAGTTCATGTCGATGGAACACAGATTCCACCATTGCCGATGATACAAAACTCTATAGGCAAAGAAGAACTGAATCCTGAATTTACCTCATGGAAAATGATTGATGCGCATCTCTCAGAGTTGCATCACGGCAACTCTGTCACCAACAATTTTCACGTCAGTACTTCATCTTGAGACTTGCAGAGAGGTATGACTCTTCCTTGAGAAATGATATACAACTTTGTCAAGATCTCATATACAACAGTTGAAGAACAAACTTAATAATCTCAAGAAGAAATCTGGCTCGATCGATGTATACTTGCATTAGATCAAAGAAGTTGCTGATCAACTTTCACTTGCTTCAGCAAAGGTATAAGATGAAGATCTCATATTAATCAATTTAAATGGACTACTAGAAGAATATAACTCCTTCAAGACAAATATACGAACTAGATTTGGTAGTAGGACAATGAAGGAGTTAGTTTTTCTTCTTAGCGCAGAATATGTTCATTTCGAAGTTGAAACCACAGCAGCATTAGATCTGATTGTTGTTGGAGAACAATCTCATTCTTAAGACAATTGGGAGAAATTCAACGCCCCAATAAAATGTACATACTCGGTGATCCAGAAAATACATTTTTATTAACTTTCAACAATTACAATAAGCAGAATTTACAGGAAACGAAATACATAAATTAACATGAACAGAATATGCAAACCGAGTCCTGCAAACGCAGTTTCTTTAAGAATGATTCACCGCCTACCGAAGGTGTTGTAGGTTTTTCACCGGCGTCACTCTCCCAAGATAAAACGGCTGACACGATCGTTGGAACACCACCAAGGATCGGCTACGAATGTACCATGTCTGCCTTTCTCTCTTTTACTCCCACAGCTTTGGAATATATCTGTATCTCTCATTTGGTTATTACCTTTCTGCTGTATTTCTCTCTTTCTCTGTCTCTCTATATCAAAAAACTGAATGGAATGACAGCTTATATATAGACATTCTATCATGGAGGGGGTTACAGGAGAATCAATAATCATTTAATGGTATTGATTCTCAGAATTCATTTGTCAATTGAATTGGCCAATTCAATTGCAAATAAATTCTGATATTGAATTTTGAAATTCAATGGCCAATTGAATTCACAAATTTCCAACAATTTGTGAATTCACCCTGAAAACAGAGCTAACAGCAACTTTGGTCCTTTCTTCAATAACTCTGGATCACCCTTGAATTTTAGAGGAAATTAACAAAATGCAAGGGGATTCTATCAAGGAGGTAGAATATCATCATATAGAGGAAGACGATCAAGGTAAAACAGTTATCAGTCTAATTCTCAGCCTTGAGTTTCATGTCAGATTTGTGGGAGAACAAATCACACGGCAGTGACCTGTTATAATCGACATGATTCTTCATATCCCTCGCCAATCAATTCTCAGAACAGTGTTCCAACTTCAAGTTCAAAGGCATATTTGGCTTCATCATCAACTAGCACCGATAATTCTCCTTGGTACCTTGATACAGCTGCTATAGACCACATCACTAACAACCTCAATAACCTTTAGATTCATCATCCATACCTAAGCACTGATCGCGTTACTGTTGCAAATGGAGCTCATCTACTAATTCTAAATGCAAGGGATGGACTTCTACCTACTCCATCCAAACCACTGTACCTCAAAAATGTTCTTTATGTGCCTCAAATCAATTCAGATCTACTCTCTGTTCACAAGTTAGCCATTGATAATAATTGTGTCCTTATATTTGACAATAAATCCTTTGCCATTCAGGACAAAGTCAGCAAGAAAATTCTGTATGAAGGTCCCATCGTGCAGCAACTCTATCAATATACTCCAAAACAGAACCTGCCCTACTCAGCTTTTCATACTACCACCTGCTGCAATGTTGCTTCTGCAGAGGATCCATCCACAGCTGTTCAAACCAGAAACTGCTGCGCTTCTGCAGAAGATCTCTGGCACAAGAGGCTAGCTCACCCTTCCTTTTAAAAACTGAAATTTGTCCTTTCGAAGCTTCACATTTCAACTTTCAATAAGCAGCATTACTCTTTCTGTTAGGATTGCATCATAGCTAAGAGTCATAGACTTGCTTTACCTTTGTCCACTTCTGTAACTAATAAGCCTCTCACTCTCATCCGGATGTTTTGGGGTCTTTTACACATTCCACTTCTCATGTTAGCTACTACGTTTTATTTGTTGATGATTTTAGTCGCTTTACATGGATTTTTCCATAGCATACAAAAGTGAAGTGTATGACAAATTTCTCCAATTTCAATCTTATGCTGAACGAGAATTTGATAACAAGATTCAAGTTTTACGTAGTGACAATGGAGGAGAATCCACTAGTAAAAAGTTTGAGTCATATTTTGTAATGCTCCGATTCCATAATAATAAAAACCTGAGAAAAACAATAAAAGCAAGAACCCGATTTAAGAAACTGTTCAGTAAGAAGAGCCAAAGTTCAAATTTCTTGTCAAATATAAGGGTAAAAGAATTAAATTTTCTTTGTAAGAAACTCCCAAAATAGCTCATTTATGCCCCAAAGGGTAGCCCAAAATCATTTCATAAAAACCCCATTTTTAAAAACAAAGCTAAAAAAAAAATACCACCAAGCAGAGTCTGCTCAAGCAGAACTCCCGCCGCTTGAGCGGTGAGGCATCCGAGAGCTCATTGCCCCAAGAGTCTGAAAATTCTTCTAAGTGCTACTCCATTTTCTCATCTCTGAAACATACTTTTAGATAGACAAGATTATAAAGTGAAACATATTTTTGATAATGAAATAATCTTTTTCGATCCAAAAACTCATTATCAAACCTTTAAAAACTCATTATCAAACCTTTAAGATCATAATACTTCATTCTAAAACAAGGGATTCAACCCACCAAAACGAGCCCAATGCCCTCTCATGCATACAATTTATGAAGTTATGGCTCTAGGACCTTACAACACAGGTTTCTCTAACCCAAAAATACATTAATTC